>JAODUP010000173.1:695000-917500 GCA_025642065.1 Paralvinella palmiformis
GAGGCGATGGGGTATTTCCACCTAGAGATAGACAGACACAGAGATAGAATGGAGGATAATTAAAACTACAAAGAGATGGATAGACATATGGTCAAACATATATACACATTAGGCTAGATAGACAGAAAGATAATTGTACACAGAAACAGTTATACTATCGAACAACGTGAAAGAATAACGAAGAGAATGGGCATGGTACAGGGACAGATACATAAAGAGAGAGATAGAGATATAGAGATATAAGTACAGAGATATGACATTGGAGACAGATGAACCGTAGAAATATAAGGGAGGAGGTGGAGGAGGAGATATAGATAGATAGAAAAACGGATAGATAGATAGAGACTTGCAGATAGATATACCCTAGAGGAGAGAGAGAGAGAGAGAGAGAGAGAGAGAGTAGTGAGAGAGATGAGTGAGAGAGAGAGATAGAGAGAGATAGATAGATAGAAAAACGGATAGATAGATAGAGAATTGCAGATAGATATACCCTAGAGAGAGAGAGAGAGCGAGAGAGAGAGAGTGAGTGAGAGAGAGAGCGAGAGAAATAGATAGATATATAGATATATAGATAGATAGATAGATAGAGAGGAGAGAGAGAGAGAGAGAAAGAGAAAACAATTATTCAGTTGTTAACTTAAACTATTTTTAATTTAGAAGATGGTAAGCTTATAATTGATTTACGGTAATTTTGATATATTGTTAGTCGCAAACCGAAAGTACCATATTTATCTGCTGGACGTCTATTATAAACCACACGGTAATTATTATTATTAATATCAAATATGTTTTCCACATAATACTTAACATTTAGTCCCATCATCATAATAACTGTCATATTAGATAAGATATCAAGAACTAATATTATATATTTATTTACATCATAACATATATATATTACTGTTGCTGCAATCCTCTTGCAGAACTGAGACGATATGTTTACTCATTAAAATATATACATACCGACAAGATGGCGTGTTTACGAAAGTATACATTTGCCAGAGATTTACTCAATTTAGCATGAGAACAATAGGAAATCTTAATATAATAATGTTTGATGTTATAAACAAATGTCGGATGTCACATGATGACATAGATGATAGATAAGGAAGTTCACCTTTCTTTGTAATACAAAATGAAGATTAGGTACTCATGCACTTAGCACAGAATCAAAAGTTATTAAAAATTATATCATAATTCAGATATATCAAGTTTGCCGATAACAGTGACCATCTAAATATATTGTCATCATTTGGTAGTCTTTCTCCTTGTTTAAAACATCGATAATAAAATGTGTACGCAGGTCGTAAATACATCAACTTCTAGATAACGGAAACTCTTCAACTCTCAATATAGATCGATGGCTGCACAGAGTACAGAAACATCGAATTTGAATGAAATCGATTGTTAACAGAATCGGTGGCGAGTTTTATTAGAGTTCTGGCGCAAGGGCGTGTTGTTCTCCTATGGCCGACTTGAAGAATAAATATTTACTTATACTTATCAATTCCTGTTGATGATTGACATGATGTCTCGATGAATGGCATTGTCAAAGGAAAACACATTGTGCCGAAAGAAAAGTGTTTAATACAAATGATCTCAATCTTGTTACAAAGGTGATGAGAGTTAGTGGCAGCGATTTGTCGAGGAACACTGGCTACATACCGGACAGAGCTCTCTTTCTGTAATAGATCATTGTATGATATAATCCAGGGTAATAATAGGATCCATCCTGACAAATATTTGTTTTATTTTTCACAGACAATAGCTAACATTGTCATCACCTGGATGACATCTGTGATTACTTGATATTTAATAAAAAACAAAACAATCGTCACTATTGGAAATCGCGATGGTCAAGATAATATTATTGAACTGATTTCGATGAAGATGGCCGTGATGATGATGATGTTTATGGTGTTGTTGTTGTTGTTGTTGATAATGATGATAACACTGATCCCGACGAAAATAACAACGTCAACAACAATTATATAAAAAGCCACAAGAATGACAAGAATATTAACTTTAAACAAAAGAAAGGGATACGTGGCAGAATCTAAATGAATATTTAATATTTTGATATTTATTCTGAGATATTTAAAATCAACTATGATTTAAAGTAATAGTTGCTGAAAAGGGTAAACTAATGTTACAGCAACCCTCTCCTCTGCGGCTGGATAATCCAATAACATCTCGATATATTTTATGTTTAATAAAACATTTACCGTTACAACTATCTTCAGTAGTAACAAATGCAATTTATTTATATAGATTATCGGTGATTAGGAGAAGCAAATTATCTTGTCCCCTTGGTATATTTTCCAACAACACGAATTGTAAGTGGGTGTATCTAAATTACATTTTGTTCTTCATATAAGGCACAATGTTTTGGCCGAACATTTATGTAAAGGTATACATCATTTCTGTTTATTATTAGCTTAAACGTGACGTCATAAGATAATTCACACTTAAGGCTAATGTGTTATCTTGTGACAGGCCTGATATTGAGTTACTGATATGACCTTTCTAGGGCATGACACGTAATACATTATAATGATACATAGTTAGGATATGTATCGTATGTTAAGGTAGATTTGTCTAATATTTCACGCTGCATGTGTATAACTTCTTATACTGTATATTTATTGCAGCTTAATGCATTGTGTTTCTGAAACACGTCTTACGGATCACGTAAACTGCACTATTTCATGGTTGTGTGTATGCTATTCTATTAACACACACACACACACACACACACACGCACACGCACACACGCACACACACAAACACCCACGGACACACACCTGTTACGATATACATATAAGAATCAATAAATTTTTCCTGTTGAGCATGACCGCCATTCGTTTTCATGTTGTCATGGTCACTAAGTAATTTACCCAGTTTAATCACCAGCACTATATTTTAGTGATAAAATGTATGCATTTTCAGTTAACCAGAACTATAATATATTTGTGTACCCGTATGCATAATAAGTATAACATAGAACTGAATGAAAAAAATATATATATATTCTCGCGATAATACTATAATAATGTATTATCTAATTATTAGATAGCTAAAGTTAGTAATAGTATTATTCAGATAACTAATCACATTTCCAAGAATAATATATGAAAGAGGTCAATCGTGAGCAACGTATCATTACAGTCATATTTAATATATTTTATTGTATTCTGCAGACTCACGAAGTCTTCCACTCGAGGGAGGACAAAGCCCATTGGCCACCATCGCCGATAGTGATATTAAAATAGGAGAAATGTAAAGATAAGGGATTATTTAAGGAAGATGGCGGTAAATAGTTTCAGGGAACAATAAACTTGGTGAGAAGATGAACAAGCTGTCATATGGTAGCTGGCATAATGTACAATAACCATTGAATAAGACGTCCACGGGGCTATCAATAAACGGTTAGCTGTGGATCAGATTGACAGTCACATAAGTTGACCATTCCAGGTAACAATCATAGCTTCAAAACACATAATCTCTAATTCTGTATTCAGAATGTCTGAAAACTTTTGAGTAGCATGGGACTTCCAAATCGCTAGACGCTAGAGGGGACTGTTCTGATAGTCAAAATATGTGAACTGGCTGATGGAAATATAATCCTGAACCAATCGTGAATCAATATTTATAAAATAGAAGCCAATTAAAAGGAAAGGAGGTTCCAAATAATACATTTTCAGGATGTATTCTTTTTATATATAGGCGTAATGAATGTCCACTTTCTGGATACGATTATACCAAACTGTAACTGTGTCATTCTCACAATTTGAAAGAATCTTCCTAGATATTATCCCAGTAACTGATGTTATACAAATAGTATTACGTATTTTGTTTTGAGACAATCTAAGAGGTATATTTTCAGAAATTAGTCGCATGCAATGAAAATATTCATGTAACTAAGAGGGAATAATGACAAATATTTAATTCTACATGGATTCTAGGAATACAATTTTCCTGGGCAACATTTAATTCTTGCTAAGGAAAAATACTCAAGTAAAAATTCACTCTGGGAATCTATCTTAAATTACTATTATTATTATATTGTATTGCAGTCTTTAATACATACTTGCTGGTTAGTGCATGTAAACACACTGGCCACAAGCCTTTTAATTTGAAGTATTCTTTATTATTGGAGCCATTCAAAGTTACTGTACAAAGCGATCCTAACTTATATATGTCTATATGACCTTCATTAAAATATTATAATGTCTAGAAGGACAACAAAACAGACAAAACACGATAAACAGTTATCAGAGTTCAGAATACAAAGATCAAAAGATTTTGAAAGAATAATCGGATTGTCTGTTTCTGCAATGACCTCACATTTTGGTTTTATTGATTCACAATGTGTTTAATTATTATCCTGTCCCATTAATTAAATTGTCCTGTTATTATTTTCTAACTCATTTTTGTGCTACCTGGTTTATGATCTTCCTTCAATAATGGACGTAGGCGCATATACCAAAAATATAAACATGAAAGGCGGAGATCAATTAGAGTGAGAATATACTAAGTCATAATTCTACGTCATAGGAGAAAAATATACTGAGTCATAATTCTACGTCATTTATTCAGATATCTGTGTCTATATCTATTTGAGAAAAGATGCAATTTGCTTGTCTGTCCTGATAAAAAACAAATAATTCTAGAGAAGAGACCACTTCTTACTAAGCGACAAGTAACACACAAAATAAACTTCCAGGTAGATAGATATTGGTGGGTATCATCTTTTGATTGTTTAATGTCAAATTCATAAAAGAATGGCCAGTCAGTCTGCTGAGGTCAGTGGGTACGTACAAAATTACAATCGAAACAGTTGTTTGTCAGTGAATGAATGACTGCTGAATAGGAACATCACAATGAGAGTAAAGACAATATTTTAGCAAACAAATGCGTGGTCATTATAAATATGTGATTTGTTACTCGAGCTAAACAGAAGTACTGACAAACAGACAATAATGTTTATATTAATTTGTGTAGAAACATCCAAACATGAATACCTACTTGCTATCTCCATCGGTGTCTTCCACATTAATAGACGACTTGACGCCGTTTTTGTCGTTTCTCAGACAAGTTTCTGTGAGTCAGCGTATTATTTATTGTGGGGTGGATTTGAACAAATAATCTGGATATTAAAAATCGTCCCCATAAAACAATAATTCTGTTTTGTTTTTGTTCTTTCGGAGAAGTCGGAAGAGAATCATTATACATAAAAATATGCTGTTAATGTTGTTAATAGATTATAACGTTTTGCCAATTATAATTGTATGATAAAGGCAAGTGGAATCTTCTGTCTGTCATCTATTATCAGTAACGAGGAAAGTAATGCTGCTTTATTATCTCAGGATCGTTTTATGATATCACAAAGAGACTAATTGTGCATAACGGAGACCCATTTAAATGTAGATAACAGCATAAAGTAACGACAATCAGATTACATGGATATTTACTGGTAATCGTCAGCGATACTTCTACATCTGATTATAGGAAGACAAACGGAGAGATAATGGTAGATTTAAACAAACAAATACAATAAAGGACGAACATGTTACATGATAGACAAGATGATTACTTCATAGGCCTTAATATATTACTCATCCAGTTACCATTTTAAAACTCTGCGCTATTGCCTATCAAACTCTTTCTTCTGGAGAACCTTCGCATTTATTTTCCATGATTTCTCTAGCACCCAAGCTCAGAAAACACCGCTCATCTGGATTTAATTTGTTGTCTGTTTCCAGGGTTAAAACTCATGCTGAGACTCGTGCTTTTTCAGTTGCTATCCCTACTCTTTGGAATTCACTCTCTGAACATGTTATGTCATCAAATAGCAAAGTTTCTTTCCGTCATCATTTTAAAACTCACCTTTTCAGACTCGCTTATCCTTCCTAAATTTCCTTTCCATCTGATCATTGTTGATGAACTTTGCATCGTACCCGGACTATGAGTTTGCCCAACCCTTCCACTAGGTGCGCCACTGAGCTCGATTCTTTTCGAGGCTATTGGCGATATAGATGTTTTGTCATTATGTTACCATAAAAACAACAAGACAATGGATTATTATTCTCTCTTTCTTTCTGTCTTTCCCTCGTTCGCTCTCCAATTAATTATTCTTTGTATTTATCTGTGTCTTTGCCTGTTTGCTTGTCAACCAAATTATTTACCTTTATAACTCGACCTAGATAACCTTCAACAACTCACCTACCATCTAGTCTCACAAAACCCTCAAATAGCTCTAATTAATGAAGATAGCCTAAAGACATTTGCATATTCCCTTTAATGTCTTATTAATTCGGTTCATCTTTCAATAATTTTGTCCACATGTTTCTGTCACTGTTTGCACGTGTGTATGTCTGTCTATCTTTATGTATCCCTGTTTGTCTGTCCAACTGTTTGACTGTATGACTGGTGATAGACCACTTCACAAAATGATTTATTTATTCATCTATTGAGCTGTCTATGTCAAACTAGTGATGGTTTCGGGCTAATTAACCCAGGATGGTGTACGAATATCTAGATCTAATGGTGCCCCATTTACTTACTTAGCTGGGAAGTCATCTATTTGACTTCATAACAGTCTGATGTACATGTACCGGCTATTAGTAGAACTGGCACTAAGATAGCTGATAACTTCGTCTTTGTTAACACTATACTAATCCTCAATATCAGTGAAGATTGCAATAAGTGTATTTCTATTATTATCCTGTCAGATCACTAGATATTTCAAACCATGAATTGACGAATATCTTCGTCTCCTAGAACTTTCCAAAAATTAACAGACGCCCCGATCTTAAACACTAGAATGAGTTATATCTGAATACCCAGACATTTTCGTATCATCTGTCTTGTGTTGAGGAAGCGAAGGCATAGCTGAGCGAAGAAAATCCAGGTTAGAAGGTCAAAGACGTCCATGGATAATACAAACATTTATTTGGCCCATTTTCTTCGATCGTTCTTTCGTTCTAATACGTTAAATGACTATAGAGTACACCAATGGCACAGTAGTTAGAGCGTTGCGATGCAAACCTCCGGGTTATGGGTTCTAGTTTGGCATACAACTGGGTTTGAGGGGTGTCACTCTGGGAGTCACCCCTCGCCCGTATGTACCAGGTATGACCAGAGTCGGGGCTAGATAACCAAAATAACTCATCAACGTTTACTAAATGTATTACCGACTTTCCACGCCATACCTGTTTGTTTTCATAAGTAACGCTTTCCAAATTAACACATGTAAGTCACCAAACAGACTTGAGTTACCGTGTCCGCCATTTCTGTGACTTTAATCTCAACACGTAATACCTTTGTAATCATTTCTGTAATACGTTTTATCGCTTGCAATATCCCCCCGTGATCCACGTCATTATCATATAGATGAGCCTCCATTACGAGAATCTCCGGATTGTCGTATTCGGAGTCAGCTAGCGTCATACCGTCGTACGCTCAGTACAAAGGGAAGACAAATCACTGTACTGCCCTTTTGTAGGAAGGCAGCAGCGTTTCGTCGCGATGTCTCTTCTCGTAAAAACAAGGCCTCATCAGTGTCTTGGTCGTAATTAGATTCGTGGAAGAAGTGTGACTTTTAAAATGAACGAATCGCTTCCGGCAGAGTGACGTTTGTTTCTAACTGAGGACAAATAAGGAAGAATGTTATTTACCGACCAAATATTCGCCTCTATTGTGCCCAAAGTCGATGCCTGAAATACAACTAGGAATAGTCTTTTGATGCCAAAACACCATAACGTCAGCCACATTTGAATAAAGTAGTCACTACTTTGGGGGCGAGATATATACATCACAATGATTAAGCTAAAAAATAACAATTACCCAATCATTCAAGCATTCAGTAACCCAGACAGTCAGACGAATAGTTAGTCAGTCAATTAGTCAATTAATCAATCAACCAACCAATCAATCAATCACACACTCATTCTCTCTCTCTCTCTCTCTCTCTCTCTCTCTTTCTCTCACTTGTTGGAAAACATGAAGAGAGCAATAAATTCATTAAATAACTTAAATGGATGGGGACAAAAAATACTTTGGAAATAATAATTTTATTAATTTATTAATAAGGCAAACACTGGAAATAAAAATCGATACGTGGCTACTCTACTATGCAATAAAACTTCTCAGAATAATTCCTGCCGTGATATGACCAGTTAATTTGGTGTATTTTCGGTAAACTACGTTATATTCATAGATGAGCACGGAACTCGTATATTTTAAACTTCCATTGTACAAACGGAAATAGAATGAAAACATTCCGATTCATCATACATTGATCAGCTTATTGGATTACAGCACATATACGTATTAGTTTTGTAAGAGTTCAATGACTGCTCGATTCTGAACGATATTGCTATCAGAGAAATTATTATCGAGAATGGGAGGTTATTTGATATCTAAAAAGTAAATTTTAGTTGAAGAGCAATATAACGCTGATACCTTACTCTGATGGTGCCTTGTGTTACGAATGCATTGGTTTATTCTGCTGTCTATAGCACACGAGAGTCTTTGAAGTAGGCCCGTGCTTCTGTGTTCCTAATTTAGACGCTTTTTATATTAATAGCCTCAAAGTGCTTCAGGCACTCGGCTTTGTCTGCGGCAAATGTTCAGCCTCTGGCATAATGCTGTCAGCTTCAAGTATGGATCCCAACTCATCGCTTTGTACTTTGAGATATCGGAGTGAATTGCGCCATAGTACACAGTCTAAAAACATAGTCTGGAAGAATTCAATGCTTTCGATGTCATTCTAGTTTAATGCGTGCGTGCGCGCGCGCGCACACACACACACACATACAACACACACACACACACACAAATACAAGCACACAAACACGCACGCATGCATACACAAACCAGTACCATAACGTTTTCATACGGGGAATCATATTATCAACTGACGGGAACAATGCTCTATCAACTGGGCTATATATTAGAAGGAAACGATACAAATCGTTAAACGTTTAACACCCAGTTAATAAACAGAATACGTAATATAAACGAAGGAGAGAATAACTAAGTTGAGTTTTTCTTACATTTCATTTGATTAGATTAGACTCGAAAAGTGAATTAATTTCATTCAGAGAGGATTTAGTCATGGATACGTACGATGATGATGCCGTCAATGGTGATGGTGATGATGATTGATATGTTACGGCCACTTTTGTGTAAATGGTAGGCTAAATGGGCCGAGCGACCTCCAAAAGTAATGAACCGAATGAAAGATGAAACAACCTTCAGATACGTCCAGGCCCAGATTCGAACACGGGTGGTAGTGATATGTGGTTCAACACGCTACCCCTCGATTGTGATGGTAATTATCACAATGATAATGATGATACTATTCTTGTTTATATTTTATCATACGAGTGCTGGTAGTTTGGGAAGTGACAGAACGAGACACAACCCGCTGACCAACGTGACGTCATTTGATTGGTTGGAGGGCTGTGTTTAAATCTGAATTTAAATATGCATTTCTTTATGGTACATAGCAGTATTTCAAGCATTTCTAAAAATAGTTTGTAGTCAAAGTGAATCCAACATTAATTAAAAATAGTCTTCTTCTTCTAGAACAATCACGCACTGATATGTATTGGTCCCTGACTATCATTACAGCTGAACTAATATAATAACACAACCGTCTCATTAGTCAGTTAATATGTTTCTAATATGTGCTCATATTCACGCAACAGCAGACGGTTGATATACAACACATTTTCCATTCCGCTTGATCACGCTCTTCCGGGACCATATGGATTGTCCCGAAGAATTAAAACTCTGTGGTTATATCTTTCTGTCTTCTGGTAAATTAATTATCGATTCAGGCTAAGTTTATCATCTGATCTAGTATTTTATTGCTAGCACCGTCGCCTATAGATATATGACAACTGGGTTTAAACCCCTGCCTGGCGGGTTAGAATGGTGTTTCATCTTTCGCTTCGCCATATTTACCATTGAAGTTTGGTTGACCTAAAGTGGTCGTAAAACGGCAAATTAGATGTTCTTTCCTTACAGGTGAATTAATTTAGTACATCATCTTCTATTCTTTTCTCGTATAAACAAATGCTTCCTTCCGGCTCTATTCACCTTCCGGCTATTTGTTATACAAGGCTGACGTAGACAGAAGGTAGACAATTCTCATTTGATTACATCATAATGAGCAACAATGAAATATAATACCTTAGAGGAGGGATGGGGTGTTTATATTATTTGGCTATTGATGTCATTTAGCATTTTGTATGCCGTGTTACAGCCAATTAGACAATGAAGTTGACCTTTTTGCATTAGTAAATGAAATCTCGTTAAAGGTTTCAAATAAGAACGTTCGTTCTAGATCTGTCAAGGATGAAACATCCCAACAAGCAGCACTAGAAAACTTTACGCTTTTTGTCTTTGTTTAGGAAGGAGGGTTAAACCTTATGACGAGAGTTAATAATGATAACAAGTTACCTGTGACTGAAGATTTCAGAAACATAAAACGTCCATAAGGTTTTTCTTTCTGAGAAAATCTATTTAATCATTATCAAGTACGCTCGATAACATTATTCGTGCTTATTACTAATAATCTTTCATGTAGCCAATATCAAAAGATACGCTACCCAAATCCCTGAAAATATATCCCAGATATAAATTAAACCTTTATTACTCTCAAATTTCACTATATATATATATATATATATATATATATATATATATATATATACACACACACACACACCAAATATCCAAATGAAATTAAATAGACTACGATAAATTTATCATGGATGTTTAAATATTTAAAACACACTTGTGTTATTGAAACTATTTTTCGCGAAGAGTTTAATTAATATTATAGAAAGGTAGAACAGAACACTGAGGACAAGTTGTGCTACTAAACTAATATTGTCATCCTGGGTGGAAAAGAAGACGTATACCTGTTAATAGATAATAGTACCTGAGTCGATAAAAATTTACCTATTAGGTTGAGTACTAATAAAGAAGAACGCCTAACTCAACAGATTAACCTGGCTTACATACATTATTATTGAGGGAAGTGGATACATTTATATCTTAAAAGTAATGTCACTGTCTAATTAATATAATTCTATTCCCAAAATCTCTGGTCCTTATTAGTTGCTAATATTTAAATATGATAATTAAGTAGGCCACAGAATACTGTGGGTAACGAAACAGCTTTGACTCTACCTGATATATGTCATAGTACGGCCATATAGTTTGGTGAAATATGTCTAATTCTAAATTTTTATTATTAGTATAGTAATGTTTGTGGCAGATTGTATGTGTTAACTTTAAAATGTCGTTATAATAGGATGAAGCTCAAAACATGCCGTCTTTTCGTTACAACCTACCTGGCTAATATGATACATCACTATTGTAGAACCAAAAGGAAAGAACACATAAAAGGCCTTCGTACGCCACTATTGTTGTTATTGCTATTGTGGCTTATTCCTTAGGAATAATAAGCTATGGCATTAAAAAAAGTGGAAATGTTTGTTTTCTGTTTGAAACTGATGAAGGGTCATAATTAGGCCGAGTGAGATCGACGTGCGCGCAAGTACCCCCCCCCCCACATACAATACAAACCATATCACACACACACACACGAACACACACACGAACACACACACATACACACACAGACGCACACGCACACGCACACGATAACATTCAATATTAACGGTAATTTATTACCAGACTCATGGACCATCTTAATCGGAGGCAATCATTGATAACGGTCCTAACACGGATATTCATACACACGACGAACTGTAAGTCAACCATTTGAATCACCTACATAAATACTATTAGTAAAATAACTTACTTGGCCAAGTTAATACGTCCACAAATTATAACATTTAAGGATCCATCGTCATAAACTACCACTCAGTGATCCCGGTTCATTCATTTTCCTCACCAATCCGGCAATCTTCCTTCAGATTTAAGCCATTGTCGTATTAGAAGGATACAACCAATCCCCATTACTCAATTAGGGAAATGGTTTTCTTTAATCATATCAATTGACCTTGTGTACAGAAGTAAACTAGGTCAATGATTACTAAACTCAACTCAAATCAACTTATTTCCCTCATCTTCCAACTCAATTACTCATTCACTTTAAGTTGTCCGACTTCAAAACGGCCGAATGTCTCCCATTGTTAACCATTTGTGTCAAAGCTTTGATCAAAGTAATTGAAATATAGCATACTGGAGAGAAATTGGCATCGATTATAATTACAGTAAGTGATTCAGTGGAGAACCGGTTAAGGTATTGGTGAATATTTTCATATTAAAATACGATGCCTACTCTTATTGACTAGAATTACTATTAATAAAATAACTATCGAGAAAATAATTATAGTTTTACCTTGCCCTTCATTTACAAAATCTGAACTCATATCAGATGATTATATTCATCAAAGTGGCGTTCAGTAATCAACGCAATTTATTGACAAGTTTTAATCAAAGGCAACCGTAATGGTTAACGCTGTAACACCAATCGTTAAACGAGGATAAGCATACTGCTGCAGTTATCATCCAAAATCGTTGTATTTGTGTGCCCGAGGCATGTATAGTGACAATACTAGGGAATGTTAAACACCCCCGTAAGGCATACCGAGAGCAATATATTTAGTAATATATGTAATAATTATCTGATCATCAATAACATCCATCATCGTCACTCTAAACTCAGCGAATAAAGTATCGCTATTCGTTTGCGCAATGAATATTAATCGAAATCTAGCTAATTTGTTTATGCATAAATCCGACATTCCATTTGCTGATTGTCAACACCTTACACCACATGTGGACAAATGATCTGATAGTACAAAGTAAGATTGTTGATCATCATTTACTACCATTATCATACCATCCTGTCTTTACTCTAATACAAATCACACCTGACAACTCTAATAAACATCTAATTTAAGCCTAAGATGTCTACCGATAACTTGTATTCCATAACATTTCCAATATTCCAATCCTCTTGATCAAAACTCTAAAGTAGACCGTTTACTATTGTGAGTGACGTGATTGTGTTTGTGATGTGAATTTGTTTGTTTGTTCTTGTTTGAATTTCTTCGTTATTAATAAAATAATACTTGTTAAAACGAAACTAAGTTGACAATCAACAACAACGATAACAATAACAACAACAACATCAAAATATGTCCTATCTGGTTAATAAAAGAATGTAGTATAATGCTTCAATTGGACTTTCATAACTCGGTCTTATAGAAAGTATTTAGGATATATATATATATATATATATATATATATATATATATATATGCGTGCGTGTGCTTGTGCTTATAACTGTTGATGGGATAAATACACAAAATAAGCGATTGCCTGTTGGTCAGATTGGCTGTCTGATTAATTAATTGATTGACTGATTGATTGATTGAAAAGGAGTAAGATAGATAGAGAGAGACAGAACTGCAAATTTGTATTTATTTATTACGTGCCAATCCGAACTTAGCTTCCGTGATACACAATATACAACTAAATAGTGCTCTCTCATCTCGCTATTATATCATTTTATTGAATAAATGAAATATCCTTCTCATCTACAATAAACACGATGTTTGTTTTTTACTATTCGTTAATATTATCTATACATGACATGAACCATGAGCTGAAGTTAATAATAAATATCATATTTTTATGATGTGATATTTACAAACGTAATACGTATATTATACCATATATGAGGGGATACGGTCATGTACGGTCATCAAATTTGAATATCAAAGGTAATTTTCCATATCTAAGAATCACATCAGAAATCAACGTTATCCTAAATAATACCTTACTGTCAGCCTAATACTCATCCTCCTTACTGTCAGCCTAATACTCATCCTTCTAACTGTCAGCCTAATACTCATCCTAAGCTAAATGGATCTCCTTCTTCTCCATGTCAGAGCTTGGCTTTGATATTCCAACAGGATATACGGATGACATCATCATCATCATCATCATCATCATCATCACCACCACCACCACCATCATCATCAACATATGACATAGTGTCCCGATCTACTCTTTATCCCCATACTATCCTTAGTCCACTGTTATTCCGTCTTCATTTATCAAAATGTAATCCGTTCTAATCCCACGCTATTCAAGTTAGTATCCAGTATGATATAACCAGTTGTCATTAATAGATTGGAACTCCACATCACAGAACCGACCACAGAACATGGGACACCATCGCAACGTCCCGGGCAGCAATGTGGACGTTCCTATTGTTCAGTAGTAGGAGCACTTCGATGTAAAAAATCCAGGCTGTGGATTTCAATCATATGTCCCACGGTGTCTCCATTACCGAAGCTAAACAAGTCAACAACAACAACAACAAGTCCCAAGAAGAAGGATTCGTTCGAGATAATAAACCATAATTAGAATGTCCGAATTGAAGGAAGGGTAATCATATATCCTGGAAAGTTATACCAAATGGCGATCCTTGTGATACGTGGGATGGGCAGAGTAATAATATTTATCATAAAAATGACCGGATACTGGTACCATCTTAGCCTCCCCCGATTACCTGTGTTAGAACCAGATATTGGGTAGTCACATCACCTGGAAACGTAACCCATCAGCGTCCAATCAAGGTTTTCGTCGTGTAGGATGAGATTAAAGGTGTCCTAGTCAATTGAAATAAACCAACATGGTGCCATCAGCTAGATTTGTTGTGGGATCAATTCGTGGCGGCAGACTTTGTTATGTGTCAGACTGCTTTGGTTTGTATTATCCATATTGCTGTTGAACAGCTGTCAGAACAACATATGTTGAGAATATAGCTTAGTTTTAAGTGAATCACTGTTTTGTTCTTCCTCGCCATTAGTGACGTTTGGAACGTATGGCTACACGATCTCCGCATCGGGGCAGCAGATGAAACATCCCATAGATGGGAGTATGTATGATAGTCGAATCCCGATTTGGAGATTTACAGTGCTTTTCACTACTAACTACGATAATGGAGCCGAGTCTGGTTGGCTACTTTCTATTATCTAACAATATCGTAGTGTATTTGTTTATCAATAAAATATAGTCTATACCGCTCAGGTGCTAAACAAACAATAATAAACTCCGCATCCAATAGGTCCCATACTCTAAGCACTTAACTTTTCTGCCCTTTGTCTACCCGATATATAAATCTCTATACATAGATTTAATAATAAATTCTTCAAACGGTTTGATGTTAATGTTAAATCATGTTCAGAGATACAACCACATAACGAAACTACAAACGAAACCTTGAACATCGACAAAGTATCACGAAAGTAATCAGAAACGGAAGATTTCTTTATGTGTACATTCTTATTCAATTGTTCCATTATTAGAAGAGTCCTGCACATTCAAGTTGGATGCCTTTGACCATCTTACAAGGATTGATATCAGAATGTCTTAGTTAGGTCAGTTATAAAGTTTTGATCTATTAGTGTTTTTTTCGGGATACGAATGATTTCCCTTGTAAAATGGATAATGTACAAATGTATATAAAAGTAGTCATAACATAAAAATGGCTTTAGTTCGGGTGAAGAAAAAAAAATTAAGTTCGGTATTACCTGCCATCTGCAGCCTATCTACTGCATTTGATTCAATTAAGTATGTGGTATTTTTTCTGAAAACATGATTGGGTTGTCTGATGAAGAACTTGAATGGTTTGAGTCCTATTTGGTACTGCATTCTCATACAGCATCTGTTCACGATGTTTCGTTTGAGGTTCTGTGTTTGTTATCTGGTGTCCGACTAAGTGCAGTTATTGATCTTTTAATTTTTAGTAATGTACACACGACTTCTCGGAAATATTGCGCAGCGACATGACGTAACCAATTACGTGTACGTCTACGACGCCGAGCTGTATAGATTATCAGTTACTGCTTTTTACTCAATGTTTTCAAATGTCCATATACGAATAATTAAAAGTATTATACAATTGGATTGGATGGTGATAAATCAAGGTATGATCCATTTGGATTCACGGCATCATCGATAATTAATTATTGATAGTTAAACATAATCAACAAGATTATACCTTCTGCTCTAAACATCAATCAGACTCCAGCCAATAATCTCACACAAATAACTTTACCTGTATCAGTTAAACACTTCCCCTCGACATCAATTATTATTATTATATCGTTAACATTCACACAAAGATTATTGTGTTCCTGGTATCAGATTAAAGAGTGTCAAGGATGTGTTCACGTTTTTGTTTTACTGTTGTCGATGTTTGTTGTTGTTGTTATTATTGTTGTTATCGAGTTGTTTGGTTTTGTCGTTGTTGTTGCTAATGTATTGCAAAAAGTACAAAAGAAACACACTATCCGAGAATAGCAAGTGACCTTCAAGTATAGAAACATTGACATATTCTGAACCTTATTATGTGTATGTTTTCTTCATAAAGAAATATGAAATATGGATATGATCCCTGGAGTCATAAATATCACCAATTGTGTTTTACTGTACTCACCAGTAAAGTTTTAATTAATTAAAAACTAAATAGGATCCGTATCAGAAAGTGTTGAATAGTCACCAAAAACATCAGCCTATCGCACTCTATGTCTGTTATCGACTATACATGATTATAATACATATTACAATAACTGAAATTTCGGTGATTAATATTAGGCATGTTCTTGTTCCTATTGCACCATTCGTTTTAATGGTCTTTGTGTATATGTTAGGTATATGTTACTAATTTGAACTTACGCGTATTACCTGTAGAGAGTCCTGTAATGCCTCATGATAGTTAAGACATATCTTAATCAAGTTCCTAATGTTTAACTATAAAGTCTTACAACTTGACAACCTATAAGAGATACTGAACACAAAAACTAAAATTTACATTGTTTCCACATTATCATGGTAGAATGTTGAATTCTCAGAATGTCCACTCTTTATAAAATACTTCGTTATTTTCTCCGTTTAGTAGAAACCTATACTTCTGATTTTAATGGATAATAATGTATTTTATCTGGCCAGAAAACCAATTGTGTACAGCACTCTGAGCATATTGCAACTCACTAATACATCACACACACACGCGCGAGTGCGCACATGCACACACATACACACACGCACACACACACATACACACACGCATATATATATATATATATATATATATATATATATATATATCACAAATATCACAAATATTACATTTCTAATTCTATGGTGTTGCGTATCCATGATACTGACATATATGATGCTCGCTCACAAGATGAAAGAGTCGATAGTGAAAAACCAATAACAACTAGCCCCACTTTCAACATGACATTATATTCTAAAGCGGTATAACTGGTAGATGCTTCAAGTAGAGTGAGTGGGAATGATTTACGAATACTTGATGGGCTACATGTCGCCATGGAAACTTAAAGAACACCCTGATCTTCAGTTGAAAACTCTGCCATGGACAATGCTTAGATGAACTGGATCTCGTGCATTTCCTAGAGTAGATACTTGATCTGAATGATACATGCCCAGAATCAAAGACTATGACATAAAATGCAAACCAGAAAAAATACGTATCCGAAGGCTGAATTTGTGATGAACGTTACTGCGCGTCAGCTGTTTATGTCAATTGATAAAACCAAGTAATTGCATCAGTAGTAGTCCAACTATCCCATGTTCAGATCCATGATGAATTATTTAGATCAAGTAGAAAGTATTCTGCACTTTATAGCAGCATCACCTCATTCTAAATCATAGGAATCCATTTATTGCCATTGATGATTGGCTGAACAACCGGTTAGCACATGAATATTAACACATGCCTTTCGTGACGCGTACTCTAACCTTGGATAACATAGAACAGAAGTTGTATGAAGCCTGTTTCGATAAGAAGTTCAATAGAAACGCCAACATCTGGGTACCTATAAGAAGACGAAACATCAGAATATATATGGAACAAAAAGCAAACAATCCAAATTGGTCAAGCCGAGATGCGGATCGGTAGGAAGCATTTGGCAACAATAAGTTCACAATGAGCAGTCACCTTGCTTCAGAAAGATCGTTGTTGCCAGGTAGTGAGCATTCCAAGCTAATTCGTATGTATGAAACTTTGGTATATGAAGGAACAGCACAAGGAAATACAACGCAAACACCAGTGAAAAAAAGGGAAAATGTCCTACCCACCAAAGACGTAGTATGTGGCATTCCAATGGTCCATAAGCTAAGCATGAACCCACAAAATATGATATCGATGCAAATTTCCCTGAATGATTGATAGACATTATATACAAACCTATGACGGGTTCATTATTGTGTTTGACATTCAGATTCCTTGAGGATGACTCAAAATCAACCGCATTACGATGGGTAGGCTCCCATCACACTAACAAAACAAAGATCTTTAAACTGATTACTTAGCTTCAGCCGAACTCCATCTAAAATTACCATCACTGCAGATTCTGTTTGAAACAAGAACAACAATCACACATGCCAATTTGATGATAACGACTATGAGGAGGATGAAGCTTTGATGTTTGTTTTTGCCTTATCTGTATCACGGCGAGATGTAAATTGACGTTCTTCTCCCCTGACACGGAGTAGCCGGTTTTGAGTAAAGTGAACTATATCTTGCCCACTCAGGGATGCCCAGATCCAACAAAGGCAAGAACTCCTTTACCAGCATTCCATACTTTCTCCGGTGCTAACAATACTAGAAGCTTGGCAAGAGTGGAGAAGAGTACAAGGCTGACGCTTTTGATTAGTACTAGCAGAGAAAGAACAGATGCAGATGAGGTTGGTGTAATGACCAAAGGGAATTCCGATGAGAACCATTCCCGAGCTCAGGTGGCATCGTTTCCGCAAGCATATGGCAGACAGCAAGAAATTATACTCTAACACTTAGAGCTCTTAGACAACACGTATTGAGGGCATGTCTATTGATTTGATGAGTTGAGAATGGGGTCAGGCATGCAGTACCCATCAAGTTCCATTAGATCCATTATGGAGTGGACACAACGAGGAAATACGTCATTAACTGAGGGGATTGTTCTTCACGAATATGCTATTATAGGTCCAAAAACCTGTCATGAACCGAGTGTGAAAATCTGGAAGATCTATACAATAACCAGGATTCAGGCGATGATCAAGAGTTCTGGTACATATATGCCATAGAATAGAGTAAATGATAGTAATAGTATGCTAAATGAGTGCTTTACGTGTCGATTGAGTTTAAATAAAGCAGTGTTTGTGTTGTATATATCTTTATGGAGCTAATATATAGATTATAGTATTCAATATTTGTCTTTCAAAATGTATGAGTTGCTAACCAAAATCACTGCTGCTCTACGTGCCGTAGAGGCCGTAATGTTGACGAAATTATTTGGTAAATAGCGGCCAATTTTTAAATGCAAGCAGGCTGCCATATGAACTTAAACATATAAACATTAATTTTTGAATTAAGAATATCATAAAATTAACAAACATTTAAGGCTTCCTAATCATTAAGAAATATAAATGAAGATACATTAGGAATTGAGCTCTGTGTGGTATTAGATATAACCATAACAAAGAAATTTGACATTTATTTTTCATTTACCAACTTCTATAAGCATCAATATAAAAATAATGAATATAAGAAGAAAATAAATAAACCCAATTCAACGGGTCATAAATATTTAAAAAAATGTTATTAGAAAATACTGAAGTCGATTACCTGTAAAACGACTGATGCTCTTTACGTCGTCCATCAGATGTGTCATGATGATGCATCCGAAAGATAACAGAGTTAAAGTTGCGTCGTAATCCAAGGTGAAAACTAAGTACACAATCATTTAACGGAGAACTATGTGAATATTTCCCACAAATCCGAACTTATTCCAGACACATTTCCAATCTTGCGTTCGTTAAATTTACTGACATCCCGTCGTCGCTGTTCTGTTTTGTTCTTTATTTTCTGGAAGCAAAATGCATAAATAATCACCTTGATTATTATATTGTTAGTTAGCAAGCTGAAAAAACCGTACACTAAATACTATTATGAATGACATCATGATACCAAACATATCATGAGGATATTGACGAAGTTCCCATCAGTAACAACGTCTATCACCCAGAACCCCAATTACAATTCACAACCAATAAATGCATCAATAATTACAAAACTCTAAATAACAATTTTTCAATTACTATCTTCCATATAAAACAGCAAATACCGCTACTTCTGCTGCTGCTGCTGCTGCTACTACTACTACTACTACTACTACTACTGTAATGACTGTTACTCAGATTGCAATTAGAACGCCGAAGAATATGCCATCTTGTATCTTTACACTATAACCCTATTCGAGGACTCATCCAGTAAAATCGCCTATTTACCAACTTCATAGCTTAATTGGACTTTAGAACAGTTAATATGTACCAGCGAAGACCCACTTACGGCTTCTGATATCAATTAGCATTCGTCCTATGACCAGAGTCTGGCTATGGCCAATGTTTATACGATGTCCATGTGAGAACGAAGTGGCATATGGGATATTGGCCAAGTTAGTCGATGAATGTCCCAAGATCGATATATTTCAATCAATACAACACATTATCGCAGAAGTGAGGTTTTTCTCTTTGTCTAAAACGTCGAGAACAAAGTGTCTTCTCACGTCGAGAGAAACCCGCTGATGTTTATCGGAAATACGCCAACATCTCAATAATGGAAACACACTGACTGGAAATGGATATTAACTCCAGCATAATGAACACAAATATCGAATTCGATTGAAGCCGATTGTTAACAAGATGAATGACCAGTTTTATTTGTGCTCTGGTGCCATAGTTTGGCGTCCAGTTATCTCGGAATTTAATGGTAAATTATTGTTTTTATCAGGGATATGAATTGCTGCGATGATCGAGATGATGCGTTGATGAATAATATCAAAGGATCCCATCAAAGAGAAAGATAAATTATGCCGATTTTCTAATGAAGTTGGTAGGGGATGATTATGTTGAATAATTGTGATAGTTCTGTTGCGAACTTAAAAACCCAAATTATTATGTTATATTAATGACTTGTAGAATGTAACATTTGGCATAAGAAACCTTTTGGTTAAACAAATACAAATAATTTAAATGATGCAATTCTATGTCATTAATTAGGAACCACGTAGTACATTATGTTTATGGAACAAGATTTGTTTTAATCATCATCGTCGTGATCATCATCAGTCATCAATATCATCAATCTGGATGATCTCTGTGATTGATTTATATTAACTGAAGAATGATCGATTAACAATTATATTGTTGTGAATATTCCAATGAGGATGGTCATTAGATGATTTTGATGATGATGATGATGATGATCACGATCATGATTATAACAGCGACGGCAATTAAAATAATAATACCAACAAAATTAACAATAACAGCAGCAGAAACAATAGTATTAATATTAATTATAATAAGACAAGATATTGAATCAGGACAAATCATCCTGACCTTGATCTAGAAATTATTTGGTAAATATTATAGTATACATCTTGAAATGATGAATATATTGGGAAACACATTTTTATCCTCGTACATATCTGAGTAAGAATTAGATCTGTCGATGTAATGATATTTCGGAATGAAATTGCAACGTTTACAGAACAAATAATGACTCGTAAACAAAACAAAACATTAGACATTTAATAATGTTTCGTGACAAATAGAAATTGCTAAAACTGATCCAATTTAGTAAGTAATTAAGAAGAAAATAATCGTCATAAGAAGGCCATTGAAACAGTTCTGATGGTACCTATACAAACAGTACGAACTTTTGTAAGGGTGTGTGCCTAACTTAAATAACGTTCTGCATACAGTGCATCACGTAAGGGAGATTTCTCCGATAAAACACTTAGATGCAGGTAATCAGCTTAAACGTGACGGGATATGATAACCCAAAGTTATGATTAATTTCTCATCTTCTTACAGATAGGATTTTCAAATCCTGTAATATATTGTCCATTACTGGTGCACACCAACTGGCTGAAATTTAGCTGTGGTATGCTATGGTATGGTAACCTTGAATATACCATAATCCCCTAAGTGTAATAATTTGTCACAGTCTATATATGTTTGTCTTATAATAACATGTTTATATGTCATAGGTTCATTTTTGAACTGGTGGCTGCGTATAACGGGATCTAATGTTGACTAGTGATGTCCCTTATTGATGGAAACCTCCAGGTTAGGGTAGCATCCCCACTTTGTGGAATAGGTTGCCGGCATATATTAGAAATGCGTCGTCTCTGTTGAATCTGTTCTAAAAACAAACGTGTTCAATGTTGTTTTCACAGATAAAAAATAATAATTGTTTTACAGACATATTATTTTGGGTATTATTATATTACATATTATTTGTACAGCGCCTTTGAATGGCTCCAGCTAGTAAGGGCGCTTTATTAAATATACATTATTGTTATTATATATAATGTTTTAATATCCATGTTACCTATGACTGTGACATATTTCCCTGGGATCGCCACATGTCCCAGGTGCTACAACAAGCACCAGCGTTAAACAAAAGGCCCATCACTTATTTCATAGACTAATACAACTGGACTTGAGAATGACGATTTATTTTCACGAACTACTAGAGTGAATTACGGACAACGAATTTTATTTATGAAATACATCAGCCAAGTAAACTGAATACAATGTTCATGCTTCAGACGGGAAAGATGATTGCCATTTCTAAGTTACTTATAATGTTTTAATAGCGCACTTTGTCACAACACGATTCTCAGTCGTCATTCGAGGGACACAACACGTTCGTACTAGAATGGTGTGTTTAATTAATAACTAATGTTTCGTTTGCTTTTGTCGAAGATTTCCAAACGGATGCTAGTGCCATCTTCTCGTGTAATGACTGACTAACGAAATGGGATAAATACCAATATAAAAAGATCATTTCTTCTATATAAGTGTCTTCTTATATATATTTTTTTCTTTAATGATGTAAAGGTAAAGTGAAATCGTTGAGTAATGAATGAAATATGCCGTTTATAGTGTAACAGGTATCCGAAGTTTAGACAAACATTATATCCCAAACATGTAATATGTGTTATTATTGTACTGATGGGGTTATTGACAAATGATCTCTCAAAATATTACACTGAATATTATTAATTGTTGTTTTGTATTTATAAAGTGTATGTAGCTTTCGAATCTAAATATACTGCTTAAGTTCAGAATGATATTAAGGAACTATGTTTAATATATAATTGATGTACACAAAAAATGAATTGGGCACACACCCACACCTACACGCACATACACAACCCCCCCACACACGCACACATGTACACACACACACACACGCACACACACACACACACACACGTACACATATACACACACCCTTATGGTGTGGGAGTCGAAAGGAGTATTTTTCTAGAACCAATATGACATATGACTGTTTAGGACATAACAATGAACGATGAGTTAACGTTAGATGACAATTTTCATGCCACCTTCTATATTATATACAACTATGACGTGGACTATGACGTAGACGATGACGCGGACCATGACGTGGACTATGACGTGGACCATGACGTGGACGATGAGTAGCAATATCATTTGTCGATGTCGATGGAATTTCTGTCTGTGTCTAAATCTGGCATTCAACTACCTTCGCAGTCTTGTTGTTGTTGTTATTGTTGTTATTTTATGGTAGTGACTCCTATTAATATGCTGTTAAATATCATATGTGACTCTAAACAGTCTCTCAATAAAGTAGCGTCTACTAAGTATATGGCTACTTGATGGATATATTGACAAAACAAAGACGGAATACAAACTATTACCCATACCTCAGACAGTATTAAAAGTTATAATATAAATGTTTAATTTTTAAATAAGATTGATGGATTTGTTTCCTTCAATACAAAAATAAAAAATGATCCTATACGAGATATTTAGCAACCGTATCATTATCATAGCAATACGAACATCGGTGAAGTTTTAGAATTCCTAATAAAATACATTTCTCGATGTTATTCCGTTGTGTAAATCGTTCAGCTCCTTTTATCTGTCTCAGTACTCTCCCTCACAAAAAACAAAATGTGCGCGCGCATACCCGAATGGAAGAAAACAGGATCTCTAATTATCTGCCTACCGTTGTCTAGCCTCAGAAAGAGGCTCATTATCCACGACAGAAACTCATATAAATGCAGATTGAACATAAAAACAGTGGAACGTGTCTACGTAGATATTTAATGGTAATCGTCAAAGATACTTCTATCCTTGTTTATGGGAATATAAACTGAGCTACTCCGTTATGACTAGGTACTCTGACGGCGGAGTGGTTAGAGTACTTCGTTGAAAATCTCTAGGTAATGAGTTCGAATCCGACTGTGTTCATGGAGTTTTTTTTTACCTAGGGGATGTCCCTCAGCCACGTGCCACAGGAGTGACCAGCGTCGAGGCTAAATAAACCGCACACTCCCTTAGACTGGATGCAATATTAATATAGTTATCAGTGAGCACAATTATAAATACATCACTTTATAATACATGATCACTTTATAATATGTGACATTTATCTAGCGCTCTATTGAGCTAGATAGCTGGTCTAAGGCGCTTTACAGTATTATCATCCCTGACTCAAACCTGTTTCAATCGAGTACACATCTCAACTCCCAAGGGAGCATACAACGCATGCTGCCATTATAGGCGCAACGCGTTACTCAAACGCATAGCCATCGCGTCCTATCGGGTACTCATTTTTATAAACGAGTGAACCAGTCGCCACATGACGGCATTACAACTCCCGGAACCTCGAACCAGCGACCCTTCGGCTACGACTCCTACGCCCTAACTAACGGCTCGACTTTACTCTAGTGAGGAATGACTGCGGCTAGCTACGATCAATTCTCTTATATTTCTTTCCAAAACAATTAAACTTTCTCCATTTTGGAAGTTCAGATCTTCATTTTCTTCTTCTGTCTTTTAGATTTACCCTATTGGCTTTTTTCCGCGAGAGAGCAAGCGTTTAAGAGAATGAACAGATATAAACAAACCAATAGATGAGTTATTCTATACGTCCTGTCAGCACCAAAATATAGTGTTTCTGACTAATGTGTGTTTGTGCGTGTTTATGTGTGTGTGTGTGTGTGCTCTTTATCTATCATTATATATATATATATATATATATATATATATATATATATATATATATATAGCTGGTTGGCTGACTGTCTTCCTGTAGACATACTTAGTATAAAGTCAGTCATATTAGCCATATAATATATCCCTATATATTTCAATATTTCTGTATCCATCAACCTGCTTATCTTTCTGGATTCCTGTCTGTGGTGAACCTACCACCCAATCATTTATCAGCTCACTATGTGCTATTTTGATACGCACTTCAAGCTATAACGTGCTACAAGTTCAAGACAATTCCTAAGACCTATTACCTGTTTTCTGTACGCGTTTAGCCTCAACTTTAGTCGAATCTACTGCCAAGATAAACATCTCGTAAACACAGATACGAGTCAGATTCGAACCCACAACATCGAGGTTTACAACGCAACCATCTAGCAACTGAGCCATTGATCGGTGCCAACTAACTATAATAAAGACGGTTATAATTGTATCTGCATTATTTTCATGTCGAATCATTATATAGTAGGCTCCAGCCATGATAAACTATAGACAGATGTGACCTCTGTCGGAACTTTGGGGAATTGACTGGGTACGGCGTTGATAAACAGTATTGTGATATACCGCTGATGAATATCCGCTATTTACCAAGAATGGTAATTCCCAGGGAAATTCCACTTCAATATATATTCCACTGACAATGTGTTAGACTTGTCTGAATAGATTATCGCCATTCCTTACTATGTTATGTTAGTGGGTAGCATCACAAGCGACGAAGACAGTATTACGGTATTTTTAAACATTTAATATTAACATCAACGATTGGTCAAATAAAACTTTATGACTAAAATACTCCAATTATATAATATATATTGTATTTCTTGCAGAACACCTTAGTCATATTCAGTTATCCATATATGTACTGATAATGGCTGCAGTAAGAGGCTGGTGGCCAGCAGGTTAAGGTTTGAATTTCGTGTTTTTCGTGTCTTCGTGATTAGGTATGTATATTTCAGGTGTGACTAGCGCCGAAAGTTACTGAGTGAATTATTCATTTAGTCGCTCATACATACAGAGATGTAGACACACTTACTTTCTCATCAGTTACCATATGGCCAACATATGTTACACCTCTTATGTCATCAGTTAATTATGGTATTCATATTTTAACTTAGAATCTATCACATTTGTTGACCAATCGTCCGATTCGGTTTGTCATTCAACTACGATTATTGTCTATCTCTAATGATGATGATTGTTTTAATATAGAACTGAACTGGACATTATCTTATTAAAGGAGTAAAGTTAAATTGGAAGAAGGAATCTAACATCAATTGATGTCCTCTTGATTCCTCCTCATTATCATCAATCATGATTATCACGACATCTTCAATCTTTCTTTCAATTCAGAATATCAATGACTGAATATTAATTTGACATGATTGTGTTTAATTTGGATCCCGACAACAACACCGTTGAAAGTCCATCAACTTATTGATTGACACATGCATTACTGATAGACACATGTATTACTGATTGACACATGTATTACTGTGTCTAATAGCCATATTATGCCGTCTAACATATCCCCGTGATCTACATGATTACCATATAGATAAACCTCCACTTCGACGATGTCGGGATTGTCGTGTTCTGGATCAGGCATGATCAAACGGTATAATCAGTGGCATAGAGTCTTAAGAGGAAAACAACGAACAATCAGACGCTATCTTGTTTATAATATTGACGCTGATCTTCTTTGTTTTAAACAAGGCTTCCCCATTGTCTTCGGTGGTAATTAGATTCATGGAATCAAACAAAAATCTCAGTCACCGTCGCGGATTGTGATTCCTTGTGAAATGAAAATTACTCCCACGTAATGTGCCGTCGGATAACATATGATAAGCGATTATTATTTACAGATCGAATGGGGATTTCGCATCCAACGAGAAGATGAACGATCGTTGGGTATACAGACATCGAGGCATCAGTATTATTTGAATAAAGGTGGCGCCACGTTCGATAAGGTACATCAATCACGAGCCATATAATATGCTTATATGTCAGTCGGGCAGTTCTTTAACCACAAAACCGACACACTGCGGTGTGTGATATCAAGATGAACTGTTTGTATCGGTTTGTTTTTAATTAGCTCGGTAGCAGCTAAGGTACTCATGGAAATAGTAAATTTCACGTTATGTTTTGTAACTATTTCTATTGTATTTAAAACAGACAAACGAATGTCCAGAGTGAGTAAAAATATTACAAAACTTCATCAGGCAAACAGGAATAATTATTTGTTGAAATATTAAATGAACAATGTTCCCGTAGGAGAGCAACACAACTCGGATAATGCTACTTTTATTGTTGTCAGAGATCCATTAATAGCGTCTTCTAGTTGTTTGACTTCATTGTGTCAATATCTTGGGTTATTGGTGAAGATAAATCCGATATGCAAGGCTTGCCGTTTAAATAGCATACACCCATTACGAACAATAAAACTGGACGTATTTACGTTGAACAGACAAAATGTCGACGATTAGATGGTAATAACTGATGTTTTTGCTAAAAGATAATAATTAAGCAACACGCAAATGAACACAAGATAATCTATTTTTTGAGCTGTGTGTGAAATCACGGGCTTAATTATCATAATTACAACGCAATTAGTTAGTTGGTTAGCCGTTGGAGTCGACGGTGGTTGCACATGGCTGAGGGATGAATGACTCGTTAAAGAAAGAACTTACAAACACAGGTGAAAACCAGATTAGCACACACAATCTGTAGGTTTATTTCTCAATGCTTTAACCACTGCGCTATCGAATACTACATGAAATTAACAATAGGTTTGTTCAAAGGGATTCACACAATCTGATATTTATATTGGTCATCATTCTCTTTCACCAATCATCGCTAAAGATTAGTTAACACAGAACAGCAGGGTCATTGGTCATCGAATTTGTTTATAATATATGCCGAATTTCTTGTACTATCGGCATTTTCCAAATCATTTCTTTAGGATGACACGGAGTTCATTGAAATCTCAACACTTTGTTGGTATAATTTGGTGTCTTCTAACAAATTGATTCTTCTTTTATACGACGTCTGACTAATTGCATTAGCCGAGATGATATGTGTCTCGTCCCGTGTCTGGATCTTTTTTCTGCATTGTGCTAGTAAACATACAAACTAAGACGGTAATCTACAGTGAGCTGACAATAGCAAATACGTGATGACGTTTTCATAGGCAACAAGCAACGACTACGCGAGGAAGTGTTGTCATTTTTATTTGTAAATTTACGTTAATAAAATGGCAAACTATTTGTTGGTTCACTAGATTTGTAGTATTCCATATTGTTAAGTGCCTCATATCATTTTCTCGCCTGATGTAAACTTAAGTCTTTCTGAAGTATCTATTCCTATCGCACGACCACCTTCAGGCCACTTACTATAAAATGCGAACGTTTGTCATTTGGTTACTTGATAATGAGTAACAATCAAATCATACCATAGTATTTATCTGTCGGTGTAATTCTTTTAAGTGTTAACCAACGAGCACATGTTGCTACGTACAGAAAATAATAATTTATTTATTTATTAATAATTGTTACTAATATACAAGTGGTTCCTTTTGTACTACTTGACACTTGTTATTTTGACAAATAAGAATATTCATTCTAATTGCGTCGATTCTGTGGAAACCAAAATATGGTTTATAATCCTTGATGTATCTGGAAAAAAAAAGTTTCCACAAAATCGCTTATTAAATTATTTCCAAAAAACGAAGTATTATAGTCGACATTTCTAGACTTTATTTCCACTATTCGTTGTGTCAAATGATGTGCTAAAAGAAGATCCTAAAAACTATAGCTCCAAAATAAAAACTCACTTTTGTATTTGAATTGGGAAATATCTACGATAGCGAAGTTGTTAGAACATTGTGCATTAAACTTCCTGGTTGTCGGATCGAATCAGACTCATACCTGTACTCTTGGAGTGATTTTGTGGGGATTCGCCTTTCCATCATATGTCTCAGATATGATCAGTGCAAAGGCCAAACAAACCACTCTCACTCATTCACTCACTGATTCACTCATTCATTAACTCTCTTCCTTACTCACTCACTCACTCACTCACTCACCGATCTAAATTTAAACAGTTGAAGACAATGTCCATCAAGCTTTCCAGACATTTAAGGTCATCCTTATGTTTACAAAACCGTTTTCTCTGCAGAAAGTAAATGTATAATCTCAATAGCAACAACAAAGATAAATGAAGAAATCGATAATTTAACGATAAGTTGATCGATCTGTACTTCGGTAACAATGTTGATTTCCTCAACGGAACAGGGACCATATTTTATAGTTAGACCGGTTCTCGGATAATAAAACGCGAGCCGTACGTATTTTAAGTGAATGTGGCTATGTCTGGAGAGCCGGATACTGGTCTCCTTGACAACAATTAAGGCTAACGTCGAAAGGGACGATAATTCAAGAAGGCAACCGACATGAATATTCAAGGTAACGGACAGATTTGTGTTATTAAAAAAGCCATTCGACTGACTGACTGACTGACTGACTGACTGACTGATGTAGCTGCTTTCTCCAGACGTCTAGTCCTCACTTCTGGCTAATATGTAAATATGATAATTAAATACATCACACAATACATCGGGATACCAAAAGCCTTTCACTCTACTACTAGTGTAAAGTAGGACCCCAGAGACTGGATGAGTGATATTCTTATATAGGTCATGTCTAACTCAGGATTTTTGTTGTTAATGAATGCCTGAATATGGGAGATTGAAGGTGATTTATGGTAATATATATATATATATATATATATATATATATATATATATACGTTTGTATCCTTAGGTGTTATAGTGAAAACGTAGTGCGGATAATGTGTTTATTCTATATTTTGTATGCAAGGGGTAATATCATGTTTCGGCACCAAAGAAATATGAAAGAGATGTAACTATTTTTTCTCAGTATTATCTCAGTCATCTTCTGATATTTTTATTGCTGCTCGTTGGACGTCTTTGGAGATAAAGATGAAGCAAATACGATATAACCTTTAAGTTCAGACATTATTATGAGCGGGTAATAGCTGTAACATTAAGTTGTAACATTAATCATTACTCCCGGTATTTCTCCACTTATTCGATAGTACCGTTATCCAGACTAATCCACGGAGGGCCAGATACTGGCTGTTATCATCGTTGTGGATAACATTTAAAATATATCATTGTTTGGAATAAAAGAAACCACTTAGTGGATACTCTTTTAGTGCATCGATTTTAAATCGATGAAACATTAGACAATAGAAGGAGAGTAGAGTTTGTTAGTAAAGTTATAAACTCTCTGTAAATATACTACGATGGAATGTTATTTAAATCGAAGTTTCCTTTTTTTTATTAAGTCCCGTTTTCCTAATTAACACATCTAAGTCAATAACAAACCTTAGCTATAAAGTGTAATAGTTTTATAACATCAATCACGTCACATGTAAGATTTATGTCATCTAATACATCCTACATGATCCACATTATTACCAAATAGATGGGTGTTCACCACTAAGATGATCAGGAATGTCGTGTTCCAGATAGGCATCAAACTGTGCGTTTAGTACAAAGGAATGTCAGGCGATAAAGACGGCCAGCCGCCTTCTTTAAAAGTTTAAGACGATTGCTTTTCGCTAAAATTACACCGATTCCTCGTCCTGGCGTATTTAAATGAATAGAAGAGGTATATAATTTCTTTGCTATCACACACGTTATAATGAATTAAAATATCAATCCATCCCTAACCGTATGTTATTTACCGTCTAAACAGAATATAATGTTGTCTCTGGTGTGCATAGCGCCAAGTGTGAATAAATAACGTATACAACCACCAGACAACGACTGATCTCTTGATTTTAGAATACCAGAGGGCGTCAGGACTGTCTGATAAAGAAACGTCCGTTTGGGAGGATCGCATCAATCATGACCTTTCTATAGCCAATATCTTACGTTTAGACCGCACTGTCAGCTTTAAGTGTGATCCCAGGTTTCCAAGCTGCCTTATAGACTATTAAAGCTAGTTGCTTCGTGGAACCTTCCTTCAACCATATAATCGAAAGAAAACATTTCCGAAAAACCTCCAGGCATCAGTAAGTTGTCAGCCGCTGTCATTTCATTTCAAATGTTTATTATGATAAAGATAATAATAAATAAGCGTTATCTCAAATCTTGGTTCGTGTCATGCTCTCTGAAGTCAAACATTGTTAAAGACTACCTACGTGTATAAACTATGACCATGCCATTTGTTTCAATTGATTTAAATTTTGACAGGATCAGGTAAACAATAGTGTAGGTGCTACCCAGAGATACACAACGAGAAGGGACTATTGTCATTCTTATGTGTTGTTTTGTTTGTGTTAGTTTCGTTTTTACAAACTTTGATTTTTATCTACGTTTGAAGAGCTATATAAAACCACCTGAACAGAAACAATATTCCTCATATAATTTAGTACAACATTAGTCTCACTAGAATTCAACATTTCGACCGTTCTGAATCCTTGAGTTCAAGCATAATGTTTTTTAAATATATCAAATGATTTTCCATGGACAGATATGGATCATATCCTATGCGCAATGCTGCTTCGTCAAATCTATTGCCATTGTGTAGAATCTCGAGATAAATCCTTACACGATGCACTCTTTTACAAGCCAAATCCAGTTGATTCGTGTGTGTGTATGTTGTGTGTGTGTGTGTGTGTATGTGTGTGTGTGGGGTATGTGTTTTGGTGTGTGTATGTGCGCGTACGCGTGCGTGTGTAAGTATATAAGAAGGTATACGGTCTAGCTTAGATGGAAAACATATGCCAGTAAGCGAACAGGTATAGGCTAAGGAATGCATAATATACAAATGCGTCTATACTGATACATACACATAATGTGTCTACTTTTGATTTCGATGGTGTCCATTATTAATACATTCCCACAGCTGTCTCAATGGAAAACAAAATTGTTTATGATATTTGCTTAACACCATACGACTGCAGATCGTTAATAAATTATAGTACAGCTGATGGCGATCTTCTGCACCAGCTGGATGGTCTAACATCTAAAATCATATTAGTATGTACCTTCCAGCATTTCATACCTCGTATGACTATGTTAAGTAACCGAACTAATATTCCTCTTATTGTCATATCTAGCCATGTGTTATACATCATTCTAACGAAGTCATCAACTGAAGATAGTATGTGATAGCGATTTCCATGGTAGGAAACAAGTGATAAACGTTATCCGTAGGGCTATCACACGTTTAAATGGTTTTCCTTTCCAGGGAAGAAATATATTCATACTATGGCAACTAATTCGTGATGTAGTGCTTCAGGTGGGTAAATGGCCCATTTCGTATTCTTAGCTGGTGTAGATAAGTATTTTTCCGACCCCCTTCTGGCTACTTGTTATAATACAACGTTGAAGTAGGCGCAAAGAAATGTTTTATGTTCAATGGCCACTTTTGTGCCTATGGCCGACTAAGTGGGACGATAAGATAACCTGATAAATAAAATGTAGCATCCTTTTGCTGATAGTATAATTTGTATTTTGTCTTCAGCATAATAGCTGACAATATGAGACATCAATGTTGGTTGCTTCGCGCAGACTTACCCATCTTTGCTTATTTGTGATGGCTGTTCTCACTAATATATAAAGGTTTACCTTTATATTTGGATCAGCAATTTGGTAAATAGCGGCGGGCTTATATTAGATGAGATATTACACACACACACACACACACACACACACACACACACACACACACACACACACACACACACACACACACACACACATACACACACACACACACACACATATATATATATATATATATATATATATATATATATCTGATTATAACATAAATCGCCATTAGCGAATTCAGAATAGTGCAGCTCACATAGTGACAAATACTCGAAAATATGATCATATCACCGCCAATTATGTTTAGTTAGACAGCGTATCCATTTCAAGATTTTGTTAATAACTTATAAATATATTAATGATATGGTGCCAGAATACCTGTGTGAACTGGTTTCCATTAGAAAGTCATCCCGAAAATTCAGGTCATCCAGTCAGATACTATTGCAGGTGCCAGTGTCTCGGCTCAAGTCATAAGGTGATTGTACGTTTAGTGTTACAGCCCCCACTTTGTGGAATAGGTTGCCGGCAAATATTAGAAATGCGTCGACTCTTGGAAATTTTAAATCTGTTATAGGAACACACCTGTTGAAGGTCGCTTTCACAGATAAAAAATTATTGTCTTTTAAATCGCTTATAGGGTTTTTACAGAAATATTATTTGTAACATTTATTACATTACATATTATTTGTACAGCACCTGAATGGTTCCTGCTAGTAATGGCGCTTTATTAAATATTCAGTATTATTATTATTATTATTATTATTATGCAAATTTCAATCGATCTAAATATATTTACCATGCACCTATTATTTGTCATTCGCACAGCGCACAATTGTGCAAGTACTTTGTACCAAGTACACAATAAAACTTAAACAACATTTAGAGCCACTCTCTGAGTATAATTACTTTATGAAGTCAAGTTGTAACGTTGTTGTTATTCTGAGTAGAACGTAGGTAATATTTTATAATGAAGCTAGTTTTCAGATTATAACACGTGACTCGTACGTATTTCAAGAGAACTTAACTATTTCTCTGATAAATGGGTGCTCGCATCCATAGAAGCAGCGAAAAGAATGACCAAATCAACGATAATTCCAAAAGGTAATCGATATGAATAATTAGAGTAACGGACAAATGTCAAGAATATAAATTATTATCGTATAATTAATGCAGTCCCATTCTTCAGCTGTCTGATCCTCACCGTGCGCTAATATTTAAATATGATAATTAGCCAGACCGGAGAATATAACGGAATACGAAACAGTAATCTTGTACATTGCGCAAGTAGGAAATTGTGGTGATCGATATCTTTATACACACCTTGTCTAAGTCCATATATGTTTCTAAATGCATCTGTATATATTTACGTCAGTATAGCACAACAAAGCGGTAAGAACAGATAAAAGGCACCTAGATCAGCATTGTTGTTGTTATTGCCTAGATAGATGCTGTGTCAGGAATAGCCAACAGACAAGCATGTACGTGTTTGTTTACCTGTCACACTGATACACAAACGGATGCAGATATACATAAAGACAGAGAGAGCATGAACTGAATATATGACAAGGTCACATACAGAAGCATCCCCTAAATCCAGACATCTAAACATAGTAGTATTACATGTGATCAATGTTTTATTTGTTTCATTACTGTGTACGGTCAGAGTATATTTCTTAACCAGCCACATCCAATTGAACAATTATATGAATCAGTCTCCTGGCAACACTCACCAAAACAATTAAAATATTCAGACGCATGCACGAATGCATATACAAAAGCACAATTGCAAGTAGGCTTAACATGTCTAGTAAAAACGTGTTACTTTCCCAATACCTGTAACCAGTACTATAGTGCACACAACTCACAACGGTGAAAACACGTTGAACACGTTCTTCTTGTAACTATTAGGATCCATTGTTATAAACCCGACGATCTCCATGGAATACTCTTCACAACATATGTGAACTATACAAACAAATATCATGTTTTCGTAGAACATTATGAAATCGAGGACACATTTCAAAACGCTCAAGAAGTCCAATTCATTAATAAGTCTATTTATCTCATCTGCTCCACTCTCCTCTAGGTTCAGGTGGGAAGCACTTCTAGTGGTGACATCGTGTCTATTATTTGTATAAGATTTTTATATTCAATGTAAGATCTCTTTATCCTTATACATCTCGTGAGTTAGGGTTTAGAACTGACCATCTTATAATGTTGTTAGTCATTGGAGGTGATTAAAATTAGCCAGAATAAAATGACTCTTTTGAACCAAATCTAATTCGATTCATCACGGTGACTCATTCACTCCGTGACTAATTCAACTACCCATTTGACCCAAGGAGAGCATCTGCAAGAATGCTCAAACAAGTTCTTTGTTAACTCTACCGTATATTATTCTCATAAATGTAATTAAACTACGACTTCTTAGAGAGAGATAGCCTGCAGTTATGATTATAATAAGTGAATTATCGGAGAATATTTGTTTAGCTCAGGGAATCCATAAATGCTGAATAATGACATATGGTATTTTGGCGATAGTTTTAATATTAAGTAAAACCTCAAAAGAAACCGAGAACATGTTTAGCCTGCTATACATGTATGTAACCCGGCCACCTATTGGACGGCAATCTGTTTTAAACATGTAATCAACAATCAGCAAGGTAAATACATTATTTTTATTCGTTTCCAAATATTAGTTCTCATTGGAGTGGCACCGATCCATTCGTACTCGTATTCAGCTTTCTATTTGTTTATTTCCAGATTATAAACATTCTAGGATGTTATCTTCTAACAGAACGACAATTAGTTGTCGTTTCCGGTTATCATAATTTATTATCGTTATCAGATACAACATTTTACCAGATTCGTGTTATCTCGTCTCTTGTATAATAGGGGTCACCACAGGGAGCGTCTCTAATATAATAGGGGTCACCACAGGGAGTTCTAATCACTATCATATTTAGGCTGAGGTAGTCAAACCATCAAAACTCGTCGGTCGTGTCCCTTTTGTTATTCGGAATCAACTGAAAAAGCATCAATAGACGCAATAAAAAGCTCATTGTGCCTCTTCTTTGTCACAATCTACTCGTCTTTGCGCTGCTAGATAAGGATCAAAGCTATCAATTGATCGTTGTCGTAATGGTGCCGCACCGAGTTGACCTTTTTCTTGTTCTAAGTGGTAATGGTCATGATTATGGTACGAAGTTGGCTAACTTAGCTTATACAAGAAAATGTACTAAACTGTACGGAAGACGTATAATTGGCTAATTGATCTCATTCAATTTTGTCTCATCAACAAGTCAGAATCAGTCATGAAATATGTCATGAAAACATAAAGTAAATGCATATTTTTCTTCGATGCCACTTTACACATCTTTGAATGTTCTGTGTTCTATTCGGGGTCGTTATTATATAACTTTTTGTAAAACGTTTTATAAGAGTTTCTGAGTGTTCCATATTATATTCCTTTTCTCCAATTAGAAACATATTTACTCCTATCTGTGTTTCTTTATAGTAGCTCGTTAATCGTGGCGATTGTTTCCGCTGAGATTAAAACCTTTAAATTAGGTACTTTACTCTGGCCGATATTAATACCCATGATAGACAATGAACAATAATAAAGAACGCCTTAACCCTGCAAAAAATAGGAAGCTATCGTAGAAAGTTTACCGAACGTTTGGTGGATGTAAATAAACGAATAATTACTTTTATATTAGACAAGATATCAACCGCAACAGATTATATGAATCATGCTATCACTTAATGCTACGAAAACAAAGGACGTAACTATACGAGCCCAACATTCTCATTGAAACTAAATATTGAAATAAATAACACAAAATTACAACATATTGGTTCCCAGTTAAAAGAAAAATCGACTAAAACTTCGGGTATCTTAATAGATCAAAATTCACACGGAAACAACTTTTAAGAGACATCAGCGGTAAAATAGCTCGTGCTTTGTTATCCATCAAATAGGTTAAGCATATTTACCTGTTGAAAGCCAAAGGGCATTGTACACACCTTACATTTGATATCTTAGCCTGGGAAAGGGAAGCCAATTAGTCGTAAATAAAACAGAAATATCAGAAAAACAGCAAGTCGTAGAATACAATAAAACTAATTATAATAGTGAAACTAAAACACTCTTTAAGCAAATCTAGAATTTGAAGTTTAAAGATTTTTTTAAATTAATAATAGACTGCCTCGTTCGTTTGAAAATACTTCAAATAAAATATTGAAATCCAGAAAACTCTTCTCGCCCGTCAAGCTAATCTTCTTTTATGTGGAACGTGGTACATCCACACTTTATTATAATTTGCCTCTTTACAGTCTACTCTAAATTTGGAATAAATGTACAGGCATCGTACAAAATGAAATATCTCGTCCTATTTTCGAAAAACGAGTCATATCTCGCTTATTTGTGTCATATGCAGACACTGTTAGATACAGCAGTAATTGTGGCACAATATGCAGATAATACTCAAAATATATATGGTAAAGTAGGGTTATGCAAGGTAACGGCATGACATGTATTATTAGTGTCAGATAGACAAACATACAGACAACCAGGCAGACATGCATACAGACAGAGAGACAGACAGACAGACAAACATGCACACAATTTAGTCACAATTTCCGTTTAGCCAACAATACATGATATTATAATAAGTTAATAGTATCAAAAGAAATTAAGAGACATGCATAGCCACAATAGCTGTCTTCCCACCTGCCTACAACTGAAAATTAATTAAATAAACAAAACATGGTAACTGTAAAGAAAACATTACACAGACACACACACACACACACACACACACACAAACAAACAAATACACACACAAACACACACACACACAAACACATACACACACACAAACACACACAAAGACAGACATACACAAACACACACACACACACACACAAACAAACAAACACAGACTTTCTCTCCATTTAGCTACCTATATCATGTGTCTATCCATCTATTCTTCAATAATTAATCGATTCAATGGGTAAATCCATCCATCTATACATCCGTCCATTGTATACCTTGTTACCAACTATCAAATGTGAATTACTGATCAACTATGAATTACCGTATAAACACAGGAAGTCACGTGTCATGCCAACGATTTCCGTAATGACACGTTATTGTTGACGTAACTCTCATTATCACATACGTGTATCTCTTTTTACTATAAATTAGAGGCTAGCTTGGATATCCGGACAGTTGCATAATCTGTTAATAGGATAATAACATTATAGGATAGAGTATCCTGATCTGCTCCATACACCAATATATCCTCTGTCCAATGTTATCCCGTCTCGCCGCCTCGTCCTTTACTCAATTCGAACCCCACAACATTCAAGTTATACCAACATCCAGTATCCTACTGTTCGTCTTCAACAATATCTAGAAACCTAGACGTAAACAGTCTACAGAACATCGGGACATTATCTCAACGTCTGAAGCTCGCCCCTAGAGGGCGCCAGTGGTGACGTCGGGTGGAACACGTGGCTGGCGCTGATATTTATTATAATCTGTCCTAGTTAATTACGGGTCACATCCAGCTACCGACTTGTAGTGACAGATAACTCATAATACAAGATGAACCCCTGGTGTTAGAACCGGATAATACTATTACCTGGAGACTTAAGTCTTGAGCGTCTAATTAAGTCTTTCATTTTGTGATGTGAGGCTAAAGGTATATTACTGAATGAAAACGAGTCAATATGGCATCCGTAGCTAGACTCGTTTTGATATCATTCATTATCGACATCACTCATTTAGGCATAAGTTTCCTCTCCAGTTATAGTTTTTTTTTTAATTTCTCATATTTCTTCTCAGCATCCTTCAAGATGACCTACTGTGAACAGGTTTTACATCTTTCGTCACAGTTTTGTTTAACTTCATCCGTGATCACATCAAAGGCTAATTCACAATTATAAAACAAAACCTCTTGTATATGTTTTCCATCTAGAACAGATAGACGTCAGAGACACGTATTTCCTGCTAAGGTTTTAGGATGTGACAGTGGTAAATGGCTTTAAATCAGCTGGTATGTATATATATATATATATATATATATATATATATATATATATATATATGCGTGTGCGTGCGCGCGCGCACGCGTAGGTTCGCGTGACTAGTAACACTCCATAAACTATCACCATGAAAGAGCTAACCAACACTCACGATACCAGTACACTTGTATATTAACTTCACATTTCACCAACAGGTGGCGCTGAGGACTAGACTAGAGTTATATCACGGCTATATTGTCTAATGTTTGGCGGCGACTATCTTTGTTTCTAACAGAGGCCTGCCTCTAGATGTCGCTATACATCATGGCAAGTGTCACCCAAGACGAACTATTTATGATCCCCCTCTACCTCTCTCACCCGGGTCCCCCCCCCCTCTCTATCTTGTTACTGTATCTATTGTCCAATCGCCGTGAATCAGCATTTGGAACTTTGAAACACTGTATCGCGCCGTATGTCACCGGAGATGGGTAATAATAGGTGACACTAAATGACCTTTTTGCACTAATATATATTTTAAGTCATTCTCACCTGTATCACCTCAGTATAACCAACTAGTTGTACTAAATACCGTTATTTGAAAAACAAAACAAATCAATCGGTATCGTGTGTGTGTGTGTGTGTGTGTCAGATTTTAGAGTGTGGGACGGTGATGTTATTGATGATGATGATGATGATGATAATGATGGTAACGATAATATTGAAGATATCTGTCGTTGTTGTTGTATAATATGGTTTCCAAAGAATGAGTATCCTCTAATGCAAGTACATCGATGCTCAAACAAAAACTCGCCTAAATCTCATATTCACTAGGACGAAATAGTGTAACCCTTCATAATGGTACAAGCATACAGAAGTCATATAACATTATTAAGCATATCACTGACCTAGAAATAATAAATACATTTTTCAACCTGCCATCTATATAACCAACATCATAACATTAATGATCATAAAAACAAACACTTAACTCATCGCAGTGTATCCAATAATGATGACTGTCGTTGGAGAATATTCCAATCACTTACCTGTAAAATGACTACCGTCAAAGGTGTTATTAATGATGCGTCACGTGAAGATATATCCGAAAGATGACGAAGTTCACTCTTCATTGTAGCCCGAGATATTAATTAAGGACATAACCAGTTAGCGGCGAATTGGTAGGATAGTGTCACAGAAAGGTGAACTTTATAATCCCTGTGTCAGAGATATCTATCGACATCCAAACTTACAGATCTTACAGATACTGCAATCGATGCACTTTCTAAAAGATAGAATAACCAAATATATGGTTAGCGTTGTCATAATCACATTTAGCGAATATTGTTACACAAACTGTAACAAATAACACTAAATACATAACAGTCATAACGATAAGGATCCAGCTACAGAATCGCAGTGATCTATGTTCCATCAACAGGTATTATTAACTGAGGCGATTTCTCTCTTCGGGATCCGATAAGAGCATCTCAACCGATTTTCTTATATTGTTTATCACCACTATTCTGGAATCGGGAATCTCCCGTGATCAATATTTCTGCGATGTCTACGTGAGTTGTTTGATGTTTTACAGCCACATTCGTGCAGACGGTAGACTAAGCCAATCGGACGACCCCCATAGGCGAAGTGAAAGATGAAACACCCTCATGAAATAGTCGGGCCGGGGTTAGAACCCAGGTTTTATAGATATGTGGCCAGCCGCGCTACTGTTTAGGCTGCGGAGGCGCCCGGATGTCTACGTGAGAACGAAGCAACTAGGAGGGCTTGACAATATAAGCTGATAACAGTCTGAAGATCGATATATTCTCATCAAGGTCGACTATTATTATAGACACAGGTGATATATTACCTGCCGCTAGGACTTAATGGCTTCTATCTCGTTCCGCCAAACGCCGAGAACAAAATGTCTTCACACGTCGAGGGAATGTTGATGAAATCTTCGCGAAGATAAAGTCTCAATAATGAAGCTCATCGATTATAAATAGATAACTGCTATCATATGACACATTCGTGGAATTGGGATGAGGTAGACCTTCTGAATGACAAATGGCAGATGCTATTTCTGTCCTTGTGTGATGATGCTAGGTCGGTGAACATTCGAATATCTTTCCTGGTTTTTATTGACCATTTTGTTCATAGTTCATTGTATAACCGTATGGCTTCATAGATTAATTGGAAAAACAAAGGATAACATGCCATCAAATTACATGTAATCAGTTATATATTATTACTAATTAATTACATAATGCAAAACGGAATAACTATATAATCTACTCCGTTAGAAACTTTCTGTCATTAAACTCCTCCCACAGCCATTACTATGACCTTGTTGAACTCATCTGAGAGAGGTCCATAGATAACAGAAAGATGGTTTCTTACGTAATGTAGAATATCTTAACGATAAGAAGGTAATGATGTTACCAAGAATGATAATTATAATGATATTGATGACGGCAATATCAGTAGCATCAAACAGATTGATCAAAGGAGATATTGGAATATTAATAATTATATACCGATTATTGACAATTATCTTTAGTAATCAGATAAATATGATAATATGATCGGAAAATTTCGTTAAATACACCTGTTGGTAGAAAGTCGAAAATAATCGTATATCACATTCTAACTAAAACCTGTTAATGTCCTTTCTGAGGACACTGAATGGCCTAAATTGTGCCGATGTGTCGTTAAATAACATTCATTCATTCATTCATTCATTCAGTCAGTCATTCATTCAGTCAGTCATTCATTCATTCATTCAGTCATTCATTCCTTTCTGGGTGATTAGTTTGAGAAATGAATTCACTTTCAAGGGTTTTTTTTTCTGAAGTCATCCCTCTCCTCTCCCTCAATAAATAATCTAAAGATATTGAGATTTGATTCTAATACAGAAATACTGATTCATAAATCAACTACAACTACAACATTAGTAGCAATAATAATAATAATAATAATAATAATAATAATAATAATAATAATGGCTGAAATGGCAGTTTGTTACCTGGCTGGCAACCTCAAATGAGGGAGACGCAAATGGCCTGTAACTTACAGCGTCCCCACGGAGACTAATTCTAAATAAATTTAGAACTTTAGAATAAATGGCATGTTCGATGGAGAACACCTTGCCCAGTTCCCTGGCTGGATGAAAAACTCCTCCTATTATAGTGCCACGGCCGAGGCGCGAACCTGCGACCTCCCGCACATAACGACCATAGTAAATGGTCTCACGCTCTACCCATGTGGCCAAAGTAGAAAGTTTGATAAAACATTTACCAATAATTATTCATTGATTAGGAAATTGATGGCTCTATATTTTACCTTAAGAAACTAGCCAATTATTAAATCTAATAACGACATATAAATGGTTTTGGTAGGATATTCATGAATGTCACAAAATATTGTAAATAGGCACAACGAAATAAAAACGCCCTAAACATATCAGGTATGTATTGTATGTATGTATGTATGCTTCCATATCCTACAAAATGAGGGCGGCCTATTTGATGTAAAGAATTGATAATGGTTCAAAAGTTTGTTACTCAGCTTCAGTTTAGGTCTAACATGTTGCTATGCCACATAATCATATCTTACGTGAGATATTGCGAGACTTCTCAGCTTAATTTGCTGGTAGGATCCTTTATTGCGTGTGATATACAATTACACCATGAAGAGATATTAATTAATTAATAATTGATATGTTGGATGTATATGATATATAACAGTGAGTGGGAATGGCTGGTCAGAATATGCATTTATAAACTTTTTATAACTGTATAAGATGTCACGGCTGTGTGTGTGTGTGTTGGGTGTGTGTGTGGATGAATATGTGTGTTTTGTTATGTGTGCGTATGTGTATATGTCTGTGTGTGCATGTATACATATGGCTGTATGCCTGTCGGTGTATGTGTGTGGTTGTATAGGGTAGGATAGGTGGGGGTCATAGAGAGAGTGCGCGAGTGTGTGTACGTGTGCAAACTATGTTTTGATTGGTGTGTATGTGTGTGTATGTGTGTGTATGTGCCCTACGCGATGCTAAACTAGTACGTTAACTGTAGACATATATTGCCACCAAAAGACATATAGACCTATAACCTGCCCTGTTTCTCCAAACAATAAACCGACCGATCCTGTATATGACTGTCGTCCATCAACTATATATTACTAATTAAATCAAAAGAGGAATGGATTCTAGAAACATTATCTACGTAGAAGTTTCCCTAGCGTGGACCTATTTGTTATTATCTGTGTCATCAATTTCCGGTTATATAAACAACATCCAAAACTCTCCAAAGTTGAAACAATCTCACTCCATTTCTCAGAGATGCATTTCCATATTTAATATTAATATTTAGTTATTACATACGCACCACTGTAGATTAATCGATAATGTTTACCTTTTGTATATATATATATATATATATATATATATATATATAATTCATTATATACAACAGTTTTTGTTCCATTATATTGTCCCATTCTTCACTGTCTTGACATCTCAGTATTCTGATTTCTTGTTATCTTTAAACCTGATGTTTTCTTGTTTTCTTATCTCACTTATCTAATAACTACTGGCCAGGTATTATTTAAATGTTCCTTGTTATACATCAGCCACCTATCTATTATACCATCTCTTAGACGTACTGATCACCTGTCATTTGTCGAAAATGTGAATATCGTAGTAAAAGAGATGAATATTATTATAATAAATTAGGTAATTATCTGAGTAAAGTTTTATCAAATATTTAAATGATGAGATTTACAAGGAAAGCTATCCTGTAAGACGAACATATTAATATAGAAGAACAAAATAGAATTAAAATATATACTTTGATCTATTTAATGTATGATGATAGCAACTTTGATTAGTATATATATATATATATATATATATATATATATATATATATATATATATATATATAGTGTGTGTGTGTGTGTGTATGTGTGATGGTGTGTGTGTGTAGTAGGAGTGTGTGTGAGAGAGAGAGAGAGAGGGTGTGTGTGTGTGTGTGTGTGTGTGTGTGTGTGTGTGTGTGTGTGTGTGTGTGTGTGGTGTGTGTGTGTGTTATGCTCCAACATAGACGATCATAATAAGGCGAAAACCCGACTGAAACACGTCCTAAAACAGCTTCCGTTATTAAATCCAATCCAGCGGCACTAGATCTCAGCGGCACTAGATCTGAAACGGAGCTGTCAGAAAGTACAATAATAAGTGAAGGTCATGCATGAGCCACGGGAGCTGTCAATAAACGACGACTTGTGGTTATGATTGACACATACACACTTGACGAGCTTCCCAAGAATCATCCCAGTTGGTCATAACTTAGTCTCTAGTTCTATATTCTATACACGTCACGATGACGTCATCGACAGGACGCCCGCATATTTATCAAAACAGAAGAATAATACGTCAGTAGACGATAGATGGAACTTCTTTAACAGCTGGAAAACGTGAACTGTTTAGTTCCTATGTCATGTTGAATAATACATGCATCACCTACTATGCTAAATATAGATCATTGTAACTTATAATAGAATGTAGTATAATCGGACTATAGGCAACCTTCAACGTATAGAATATCATAATAAAATATGTCCGTCTTTTGGATGAATGGCATGGTTGGTCTTAAATGATGAGATAGAAAAACCTTAGAGTTGCTGTATCACGTGTAGTATCAACATTATTTCCATTACTATTGCCAATTCTAATTATTGCGCAAACTTTGTTCTTATATAGCACATTATTATATTGTAAAATACGATTCTCATACTTGAAAATGATGATAGTCGGTTTATGGGATGAACGTCTTTAATATATATAGATATGATAGATGATGATGATGATTGATGTTTTACGGCCACTTTTGTGCACACGGTAGGCTAAATGGGCCGAGCGACTTCTAAAGATAATGAAGCGCAGCCAAAGATGAAACAACCTTCAGATATGCCCACGCCGAGATTCGAACACGGGTGGGAGTGATTTGTAATCCAACACGCTACCGTAAGTCGTCATATAGTTATACCATTTCCTAAATTAATATAATGTTCAAAAGGCGAATGTGTAAAGCACAATATATCTATTAAGTACACACAAACACACACACACACACACACTAACACACATATATATATATATATATATATATATATATATATATATATATATATATATAATCACATACAAGAAAGAGAGAAAGACAACTGATTGAACGATTGCTGAAACATAAGTTCTTATAATGTCCAATTTACTATCTTTACTTTTTTGAAGTGGATAATCATAAGGATAAAAACAACACCCGTGAATACTTAAATAAATCCTGATCTGTACATGTATTGTACGATAGATAAAATTGTATAATAGACATATAATCCCGCGGTTTTATCATTTGAATGGCGTCTGGTGCAATGATTTGAATATCAAGATAAAAAGTTTCAGTTTCTGGTTTAAATCGCCAACATGGTGTTCCAAGATCGAGAGGACTTTAGAAATATGTGGCTTCATCAGGGTTCCAATGAAAAATGAACACATCAAAGACTTGTCGCTGGTACGACACGCCAATGATGTATCCATGATCTGATGGCGCCTCAAGGACTGAGCTGGTAACTTAATGGCTGACTTGATAACGATATGATCTGTGGATGACATGAACGTCTCTGAACAAACAAACTTTATAAATACATACCGTAAATAGACATTGTACTAAAATAACTAATATAGCCGTACATTGGTAGCATCACCGTATTGATTACCAGTAATAAAGACGGCTATGCGGTTATTTTCATTCTTTTCACATCAGATACCCAGATGTCACAGATCAAAGAAGTCATGCTACAGGTTAAGGTATCGCTAAGGGTTGGAGACTTAACATGATACCCTAATTAAAAACATAGTAAAAACAAATAAAAAATTGTCTTTTCTAGGCTTCTGTGAATAGAAATCCTCAAGGAAAATAAATTTCGATCGCTATTTTGATATACATTTTCTAGGTTGATCTGAGTATACTATTACTATCGGGTTTATTTTGTATATCAGTGAGTTATTTAAATAAGAACCTATTTAAGGCATGTTCCATTTCCTTATTATTAAGCCATTTATTAGACCAAGATAATTAACAACAATTTCTACTATGTTATCAGTTCCGTAGTCTCTATCTAAATATATATATATATATATAATATATATATATATATATATATATATATATATATATATATATATATTCTTTTAAGGTCCACTTTCTGCATATTGTATAGGCTAATGAGACTAAGGAGCCCCCGAAAGAAATGAAATGAAGGATGAAAACACCTTTGACATTGGGTCTCCGGTAACGGCAATCGAACCTGACCTATTCTCATTGGCATGCACGAGTTCCCAATATATATAGATATTATATCATGATTTTGACCCAAGTTATATATATATATATATATATATATATATATATATATATATATATATATATATATACTTTTTAAATATCAGCATTTGTCTGATATTCTTTATTAGACAACTATCTGCTGTTTTATAAATATGTGAATTATTTGTATAGAAGCTGGGAGTTAGGGAGAATATTGACTCGATTCGGCCGATTAATCTTAATACAGGTCGGGTACATAACATGATTAGTACAACGACTTGGCGATGACCCAAATGAAAGATAGATTGGAGTTCGTACCATGAGACTATAGAAACATGTTAAAAATAGCATCATCCGTCACCTTAATATACCTTCCTGGGTGTGTTATTGTCCTAGTTGCCGAAATACAACGAGAAATAGGTAAATCTAAAAACAGCAAGACATCATCCATAATGTTGGTTACGCTTAGTCTATAAAAATAGGATTATTTAAAGCTTTTGAACGTAGACATTAGATACCATCATTAAGTATATTGTACAAACGTAAACACAACCATTCTTCAGCTCAAATCTCGTCATCAGACAGCTATTTAATGGCTAACTTATAATTAGTTTGTATGAAAGTTATATATTTAGAAGCTACAAACGGTATACTTTCAGGAACGTTTGGAGAAATTTCATTCCCGCAACAAGATATATACACTGTTTTCCTATGCACATTACCTGGATCGTACTTATCCAGAATGGCGTTTTAAGTCTCCTGAGACAATCGCTCCTTATGACTTGCCATAGTTACTGACTTTGAGGGTGGGGACATTTAATGTGTCGGTCAAATTATTAGCAACCGTATCAAGTGATTACAGGTTGTTCTTTTATTTTTTACAATTTGACATCGTGACATACATTTGGCTGAGTTGCTGAGCGGACGTTGACTTGGAAGTTTGATCTGCATAATTTACTGCGGATAGAAGTGGTATATTGTCTTGCTCTACTGAATGGAGAATAACAAATGAAGGCCCACAGATACGTGTATTTGTTCTCAGCCATCAATTTTGACCTTCGACGGCCATTCAACAACTAATAAAACAGTCAATATAATGATGACCTTAAAGATGTATTACTCTGACAATTGTTAGGATATTCTCGCTTCATTTGTTCTTTCTTTAGGTCGGCATTATTAAGAAATAATCAAACTCTATTAATTGCTAATAGTATGTTATGACATAAAAATCCAATATTTCCTATAAAATGAATGGATCGTAACAAATGTAATGAGTGTTTCTCATCGATCCTGTACATTTGTTGTCTGTAGTTTAATGGAGGGATTTGTAAGTCGAATGAAACTAAATAACTATGCTATCACTTTAAATAAATAAACTGTAATTAATTATTTGATAACCTTGATCTTGGTCATCTTTCAATTCATCTACACAATGACGATGCGCTCTCTCTCTCTCTCTCTCTCTCTCTCTCTCTTCTATATATATATATATATATATATATATATATATATATATATATATATATCTCTCTCCCCCTCTGTCTCCCCCTTCTTTTCCCTCTCTCTATCTTTTGTTTCTCTTCCTCTTTCCCTCTCTTTCCCCTTATCTATCTTTCTCGCTCTCCTCTCTTCCCCACTCACTTCTCCTCCTAAAATATATATATATATATATATATATATATATATATATATATATATATATATTAGTTATGTTGTCATATTGTTGTGAGTATAATTAATTCTATAATTTATATAATATAAAATGAAGATAAAATCGATGTATATCACTTTATAGAATGTATGGCTAATCAAATAATATACTTAGTGTTTACATGAACATCAGCTGCCCAGTAGAAACTATATTAATTTGTTAAAATATTTACAATGAGCAATTAAATGAAATTAAAGATACATTCTTAAGACATTAAGATGACTGGGTTCAATCAATTTTACCTGAGAATTTGTAAATGTCATCAAAGTGTCTAAATCAATGATTTTTCGTTATTATGATGACTGTTTTATTAACAAGATCTGATATTTTGTTGTGTTATCTTTTTAGTGACATCCATATCTATAATTCATCGTCTCATCTATAATTATATTGATTGGAGAATAATATCTTTTTATCGGCAGTTCATCTATTCGAATCAAAGGATCGCACCAAAATCTCAACCATCTCCAAAGGATGACATTTCTTGTCAGGAGCGAGTTGAGGGAAAATGACGAATGAATGCTAATTATCGACCAAACACAACATCAATCACCTCAGTTATTTAGATTATGGAGACAGAATGATGTGCAATGACTGGAACGCAAGTTTTATTTTAATAAATGTATCCCCCCATCTAAATATATCTATGATATTTTTGATCAAGATAAATTATTAACCAAGAAGTGAAGCTGTAACTTTGTTGAAGTTTAGTTCTAGCAAGGATTCAGTGATATGTTTGATCTTTGTGGACGACAAAACCATATTTAATTGTAAAGGCATTTTTGGTATGGGACAGTTAGTGAAGGAGATGTGATCCGGATAGTTACATGATTCAAATTATAAATATTTGTGCCGTTGTTAATGTTATTGACATACTAATTCATTCACTGACTGAACCACTAACTCACTGAAGCATTAACTGCCTCTCTGACCGACTAACTCACTCACTTATTCAATTACTCACTCACAACGACCGTCATCTACCAGGAACGACATCCGATGTCACACGAATACCTAACTTGGAAACATGTTACCATTATATTGAGACCGACGTATACAGATGACTTGGCATATTTCGTGATAAATCTATTATTTCCTGCTTTAATATGGCTACACAGAGAACACAAAAAAGTTATTATGTGTATTGTGAAGGAGATGTTTATCCTAATTTGTCAACATGACTACACATAAATGTTACTAGTTTGGTTGATGACTATACTTAGGCATTGCTACTCTTTACGTCCACTTTTCTACGACAGTCAGTGATATATATATATATATATATATATATATATATATAAGAGAGAGAGAGAGAGAGAGAGAGAGGGGACATACAGAGAGAGAGAGAGAGAGAGGGATACAGAGAGAGACGATGAGAGAGAGAGAGAGAGAGAGCTGGGAGAAAAAAGGATAGAAATAGAGAATATGAAACCTTGACTTTATCGTTTTAGGTTTTGCACAAACATTATAATAATATCAACAATACGCAAATTACTAATAATGTGGCATATGACATTTATTATCTGTTTTAATATAGCTCGGTGTCGTCTTTATTAGATTGTATTATTCTTGATGTATCTAATCATAAATTTAACTTCATCCCGTTCATGATCACCATCAATTAGGTCAATCCATTCGGCATAGCCACTGTTCGATAATTATTTAATATACATCATTAGATATTATATGATTTTGAAGCAAACGCTAAAATATTATGTTACACAGATGAATAAATTGTATTACTCTTTAGAAGAATTGATCAAATCATTCATTCATAATCACAGTTATAAAATATTTTTAGGGAATTTACATCGAACGGTTTGAAATCCTTTTCATAATAAAACAAGAACAAAAATAAATGTAATTTTTATTTATATAAGAAATGGATTGTTTTATTAATTTTGCTGACCTTGCCTTGACCTAATCGACGTTTTTATGTAACAAATATCTCGATGGTGTTTTCGTTTTTTAAATTTCCACTCAGTTTTGATGATTGAAGATTTCATTATCTGCTATATGATGACACGACCTTGTGCAATTGTTGTATGCTGTTGTTAATGTATTAAACACGTTTTTGTCGTCATTTGTGAGATTTTCCATCACAACGTATTCAATGTTCATGTTTTCTTTTAATTCTGATGTTTCCATGACAACTACCCGTCGGCGTAAGGAAAAACGAACCATTTATCTTGACCGTTTCAATCGATATAACCATCTACATATTGTGATCGGGAAAGTGATTGGTCACTAAACCTTCGATATATAAAACGGTTATCGTCTATAAACATAATATAATATGAACGCAGTACAAGTCTTTATAAGTTTCACTTCATGTTTATCAAATCTACTTTCAGCGTTATTACAGTCAAACCTGACAGGTATAACAATTAGATTCCCATGTGTATCGTTACTTTGTTATTTATATCCCAAGTACGTCTGTATTTGATGTTAGCAACAATAATCCGATATGGAACAACCACCTGCCTGTTGAGCTTAGATAAGAAACGTCATGGACAAAGCTGGCAAATTTGCTGATGTAACATCAGGAATATTGCTAACAAATTGACAGAAAAACACAATACAACAGTATACTGATCCCACAGTCGTCATGACAACATAAATATCAATGTCACCTTGGAATAGTAATAATACACCGGATGTCGAGAAAGGTTCTTATTTACCAATACAATCTAGAGTAATTCAACTTGGCAGTAAAATCCGAATTACTTGGAAGTGAAGTTTCCTGTTTCAAATAATTCTTAACTTCTCTCCGAGCAACAAACATTATGATGTTAGTCTACTATTGATATTAACAGTTTTATTTTAAGCAAACAGTTGACAAATTAGATCATGATTTTGATGTTATCACATAACCAAATAATCCTTATTTATAGGAACATCACATGGTGACAACTCGATCAGTTAGAGGGATATAGATTGTTCTATCAGGCAGTACTATAGTTACTGCGTGGTTGGATCAATCACAAGACATCTAATTGGGTTAGCGATGGCAAACCTCTAGCCGCTTTAGATTAATTAATGTGTCACAAAATTATTTAATCCAAAGTATCATAAGGCCTTATTTAAGATTTAGAGCTCTGAAAGAGAAATAATCGATTGCAATTTGTTCTTCATTCAAATTGATTTTAATAATTATCCACAAGTCTTCATGTTATTTGCTAATAACTCAGATGAAGGACAAATCAAAGATAAGAAAAAACATATTCCAAAGACAAACGCTTACTTTTGTCATCTTCAAACATCGTGGGTGAATGTAAAGCGAAGATGTAACTAAATTTAGATATTTTATAAATGAACTACTTCCTAAAAACGGTAGTTGTATTTTATATCAGTGCTCTGATTGTGATACTAGAATCATACGTAGTCCAAGAGGAATTGGCCTTTTTCCTGGGTTACTGTTTAATCACATCCATGACAACAACAAAGAAGAATGTCCCATTCAACCATAATTGAAGGAGGCAACGGATAGTGCTATTCCGAAAGGCGGCTGGCTAACTATGCACTTCCATTATCCAGGTGTCAGGTCCTCGTTATGCGCTAATATGTAGCTATAATAGTTAAATAAACTATAGCGTACATCGGGGTATCGAACAACTTACACACTGTTAATATTGAACATTGCGCTTTTGGTTTCAGTAGGAAAATATAATGGTCGGTATTCTTCGACAGACCATGTCTAACTCTGTATATATATTTTAAAGGCATCTATATAAATATATGTTAGCTATTAACGCGTCAGTTTAGCACAACCAAGTGGTAAGAACAAATAAAAGGCACGTGGAGAACAATTAGTGTTGTTATTGCTATTGTAGAAGCAGCACGAAGAACGACCAAGTGTGCAGCGATGAATAAGTGATAAAAAGACAAAGACAAACACAAAGACAGAAACATAGTGTCGAAGACAAAAAAATAATATCATCATGCCGGCTTCAGAAATCCAAACCCTCATCCCTCAAAAGCACAATGTCTGGAATTTGTATTTATATAATTTACAATTAAAACACAATAATATCCGTCTTGTAGGTGATGCGTTGTGGGCTTTTCTTAGTTAGTAAGATATTCAGATGATATAAAGTTGACTGGAGTTGATTTGAACAAATCTCCGTTCCACCAGGTATGTCATCTTGTGGGATATTTGCAATTGTTTGTTTAAATTTACTATTATACTTTCGTATACTAATAGTAAATACAAACTGAACAAATAGAAGAATCGGACCGTTGCCAACACGCAAACAAACACTTAGTCTACTCGTACCCATGTACGGGTATCCCTACATACGGAGAAGTACACGCTGGTCCGACGATGTATTGGGCTACACGTTACTCGTAAGAAAGGTATTACTTTACCAATAACAGAATCCAGTATGTGGTTTAGTTAGACCTTACGGTATTGAAAACACAGTTATCACGTTCTTCATATAATATTATAATCCATTTTCATAATCCCTTGGTCAGTGATAACATTGTTCTCCCAAATCCGGTGACAATTTCCCTGATTCAAGCTATTATTGTATTACAAAGAAGTCATCAATCCCCATAACTCCGTTAACGAAATATTTTTCTATATATATGGAAGACATTCAGAGCGTTAGTTACAAGTAGACCAGCTACAGTAATCTAATAACTGAATTTGGTATTATATATATATATATATATATATATATATATATATATATATATATATATATATATATATGGAGTAGAAACTATTGTGAATATTGATAAACTCATTATATTGTCATAGTTGAAGTTTTTGTTGTTGCTAAGGACAGGAATACGAGACGGTGGCATTAAAGTGTAATAATATTAATATAATAATAATGGACGAAATGACAGGTTTTAATGTGGCTGGCAACCTTGCAAGATATACGGTGGAGAAAACCTTGTCAGGCTGGATGAAAAAACGTTCTATAATGTCACGGTCGAGGCGCGAACCTGCGACCTCCCGCACAGAATGACCATAGCCATAGGTAAATAGTCTCACGCCCTGCCTATGAAACCAAACAGGTGGTTGTACTATTATTCGTATCAGTGCTTGAGTGACTGAATGAGTAAGTAAGTAAATGATTGAGTAATTGAGTCAGTGAGTGAATCAGTAAATGAGTAAAGGGGTAAATGAGTGAGTAAGTGAAGCTTGGGTGAGTGAGAAAGCAAGTAGGCGACTGAGTGACTGACCGATTGAGTAACTAACTGACTGAGTGACTGAGTCATTATGTGGTTGGATACTTGGGTGGGTGAGCGAATGAGAGAGTGCGGGAGGCAGGGAGTAAGAGAGTGAGTAGGTGTTGGATGGTAAGGTGAGTGAGTTTGTAACTGAGTTAAAATGTGAATGAGTCACCCAGTCAGTCAGTCAATGACTTAGTGAGCAATTAGCGAATAAATATATTAATGAGTGGGTGGATGAGTGGGTAAGGGAGTAGTTGGATAGGTATATGAGTACCTTATCGAATAGATGGATGAGTGGATGAGTTATTATGTAAGTGAGTAAATGACAGAGTAAGTGAAAGAATTAATGAGCGAGTGACTCAGTGTCTGAGGAGTGATTGACTGAGAGAGTAAGAGAGTGTGAGGGTAATTGGATGAATGGATGAGTGGATGAGTAAATATGTGGGTTAGTTAGTCAGTGAATGAATGACCGAGTCATTGTTTTTTTTAAATATATAATATCCACTATATATTAATTACTGATAATTACGTACAGATAATTAAACATACTTAATTAGGCAATCTGTTGTCCGGAGACATCATATTTCATTTTATCATTTATCACATATATAATTTGTATTAAATAAGGAAACTGATCAAATGTAATTGAGAAGGATACACAAAACAATATTGCAATTCAGAAGTCATATAAAAATATGAAGTATATCACTGACAAATAAAAAATTAATGTTTCCACTTCCCATCTTTATATAACCAAGAATATAACATTAACGATAATAACAACAAATATTTAATAATGATAATTGGTTTTGGAGAATGTTCAAATCACTTACCTGTAAAATGACTAGTGTCATCGGTGTCATTAATGATGTGTCACATGAAGATATATCCGAAAGAGGATGAAGTTCACGTGTCATTGTAGTCTGAGATAATAATTAAGGACGCGACCTTCTAATGTCGAATTGTGATAATATTTTCACATAAATCCTAGCTTTATTCCGGATCAGTTGCATCAACTTTCCATTCGCTGGTACGTGATATTCACCTACGTCGCGCATTTACAATTGTCCCTGTTGATATTCATTGAGGTGCATATTCTGTAAATAAATAGGTGATTGACGTATTAAAAAATGACATTATAACCCAGAAATATGACAATAACAAGGAAATGTATCTAGAATCAGTAATCTAGATATCAGTAATCTAGATATCAACATGTTATAACCGAACTGTGTCATTAAAAGATGAAATTGCTCTCAGCCAGGACCTACGAACTCATAGCAATTGGCATTACTCATCTGACCAGAAACAGGCCATTATCAATGTTTGCACGATATCTAGGCGATAAAGACGTAGATATGAGGGCTTGTCAGGTGAGTCAATAACAATCTCGCGATCGATATATTCTTATCAAGGTCATGTGTTATCATGGTATTGGATGATTTATTGACCACTTTACTCGTTCTCTGAAACACCGAGAACAAAACGTCTTCGACCATCAAGGGCAAATTGCTTAAATCATCTGAAAAATGTCTTAATAATGGACACGTCAGTTATAAACACATATATGCCGTCGATTGGCATATATATTGAATTGGAGCTTTTCGGGTATTTTATAAATAACATTTGGAATGATAAACTAATTGCTGCAGTAAAGGGTAAAATGCCATCAAATAGTTAATTAGATCATTCAGTACTGAATAACTATATAATCTACTCCCTTAGGTTGCATTCAGCGAGAATATTGTTTCATTCGACAGACTTCCTACGTTATTACCAAGATCTAGATTATCTCTGTGATAGCTTTATAGATAACCTTATATAATGTAGATAATCTTTACGACAGTCGTGAAAATAAGAATGTTATGATGTTTGTAAATATGTTGATTATGATGGATTAGGAACAATTCACAAATAATTGGCTTTTCCAAATATTTCTTAGTCTATCCCTTCTACAGAGGCCTCATTAAAATCCATGTATAAAAGTTTATGTGATATGTTCAAATACAATCTTGTTATCAAACGAAATTTTAAAACACATTTAAAATATGACATTTATTTATATTTTTGTCCATATGTAAAAAAAAAAAATAAACTAAAACTACATCACTTATATCAATCTATGTTGAAAAAGTAGAAATAATTATTAAAACTCATCTGTAAAATGATATTGCCTTCTAACTAAATCACCCACCATGAGTCTGGGACCCTTTGGTAAAACAAATTTTCAAATGTTCAAAATATTGGGATTGATAAATATGGAGTATTACAGCGACATAAAATCAAAGCTAATGCTCTATCTTATTGCATCCCTGAGCTTAATTTAAATGTGTAGCCATTTATGACATCACATATGAGCATTCACTGATCGTAATTTTGGCATAGGCTATAAGCTATGATAGATTCGTATGACTTGTCACACCAGATGTGTTTGACTGGTTGGAGTGTGCATGTGCATGTGTCACAATATTTGTTGTGTTTTATTCTTTGATTTATGGTAACGATATTGCGTGATATGTCGTCTGTGTGTGCATGAGTGCGTGTGTGTGTATGTGTATGTGTATGTTTATTTAGCAAAACCCGATGTCGACCGGAATGCTATCAAAATAAACATTCTACAACATCAGACATTCTACAACCGTAACATTATAAAGTGTAACAAACATCATATACGTAAATACATTTTTATTCTGAGCCTTTGACTCCATTATATTGCTGATAGACCACGATGATCCAATTTTAAAATTCGTCCGAAACTCGCCTTGGAGTTAATTGTGGACTGACGTAGTCCTGTGGAAAACAGTATTTTGAAAGTTCAATGACACCATACATATAGGAAGTAACCGATATAGTAAATGTTATATAAACCTATTGATAAAACGGCAAATTAATATTTTCTCAACGTATTTATCTTGATCTTTCTATATTATGTCTTTCAGTCTGGTTGTTTCTTTGTCTGACATACACCATCATCCATCCATAGTTACTAAGCGTACCCAACTTTGAACCAAATCGAAAGCTATAAACTATTTCATATTCTACTCTATTGCCAAGTCAACCTTCGTTTATGGCTAATTCACCCAGAATGATGTACGATTGATGTGTCGAGTACTAAGCCGATAACTCCTCTGTCTGGCCTTATGACATCATGGGATGTGGATGACATGAACAACTCTCAATAAATAATCTTTATATAAATATAAACTGTGAGAAGGAAGGACACTAATGGCTGAAATATCCAAAACTTAAGACATATATAATGTTATTCGCATGACATGACTATATTATTGTCATGTCAGATCCTTAGATATTACTCATAAAGGATGCTATACGATACATTAATGTATATCCCTGACACGGCCTATGGGTCTTGACCTAACTCACTGTTTAAAAAGAGTCGCACGAGTGGAGGCGCTGAATAGTCTTGTCAGTGTTTTCTGTCGATGGAAATATCCTGGAAATTCTGCTTCAGTAGCTCTTTAAATGTGAATTGTCTACAATGCAGTGTCACATTTTGTATATTAATGACTTAATATCGTATGCTACTAGTACTATTATATGTAGTATATATGTATCAGATTAATATTATTAGCAGAGATCTGTACAATAATATCTGTAATCTTAATGCGGATGAGTTACTCAATTTGTAAGTGAAGGATATATTGAACTGAGAACAATATAGCTCTAGAAACGACTTTATGACATTTTAACTGTTTTAAAAAGTAACATCATCCCTTACCGTGGTTTGTCTTCCTGTCTATATTCATGTCCTGATTATCCAAAAACAACTAGAAATTATATCATAATGGTGGATAATGTAAAAGTACCATTATTCGAAACGTCTGAACATTGTCATTATATATTGTCATTAAGTACAGTATACAAATTGGAACATTAAAGTGTTCCAGTTGAGAATGCGTCAACAAACAGATGCTCAATAGATTACATTATAATGAAATTGCATGAAGATCATATACTTGGCAGCTATAAACAGTATACTTTCGAGAGAGTTTGAGAAAAAGTATGTTCCATAACAAGACATCCAGAAATATGTTTCTTCCGTACTACTTGGAACGCATTTATCCAGAATGACGTTTTAAGTATTCTAAGACAAATTGCTCTTCATGATATACCATTTTACTGGTTTGTGGATGACATATATATATATATATATATATATATATATATATATATATATATTATATTTGAAATCACATGAATAATTTATCAGGATTACCTAAGACAAAGATAGAACCCGTATCACATCAATTATGCTTGCCATTAAGAATATATTATTACTTGTAAATCCAAACACTATTAATGAATATAAACACATGGAATTTGTGTTTCTGATCCGTCTCTTATTCGACGATATTTGATAATGGAAAGAAATGACAGAATTATACTATCATTCTAAATAAACAAACCGTAACTGATTACCTAGATCGTGGTTATATTTCAATGCATTTACGTAGTGATATATATATATATATTAGTTTTGATAAGACTATGTTGCTATGATAAGAAGTATATGTATATGTATGAGAAGAAAGTTAGAATATTGCAATAATTGTAGGTTGTTATAATTTTGAAGAATATTTAACACTTATCACATACTATACTTTGTTCTGACAATTTCCATGTATATCAGCCACTCAGTAGAATTACTGTTTAAACCGATGAAAGAAATGCTAGAAGCAATTAAATGCTTCAAACAGTAATATGATTGAGTTAACTTAGTCTTAAGTGAGAAGTTGATACTAAATAAAGAAAACCTTTAACATACAATACTGAGTACTCTAAACTGAGGAGGCCAAAATATTTCAGAGGCATATGTTCCAGGAGTATTCCTAAGACACCAAAGTAACACAGATAGGCTTTGGTAAATATAATGTAAAACTGTTTAATTTGATTATTTTCTTTCTTTCTAATGATCGTTGTTACATAAAGAAAATGAAAGTTGTTGTTGTTATATATATTTAATACGACCATGATACCTACTCGTCTCGGTTATTATTGCATTCATGGAAGAAGTATGCCTTTCCTGAGCACATCATTTATTTTATTCAACGAATCGCACCAAAATCTCAATCATCTCCCGAGAGTGGCATTTCTTGCCAAACACTAATTACACGGACGTAAATTAGCTGATAAAAAATGCCAACCAAACACAACACCAATCACTTCTATTGTGTAGAAACTTACGTCATAATTTATGCGTACCACAGAAAGATGAATAATAGTTTAGTGTGGAATGGACGGGAAGGTAGCCATATTTGTATAAGTCGACCATCCGCTAAACGTTTCAATACAAGACAATTTCTTAATCAGGAATTAATACTTAAGCCCCTCAACCACATATCGTAGATTGTATAGTAAAATTTATGTAAAACTCAGAATGGAATGGATAGATAGTTTTTAACTATCTATCAGGTAAGCTTGTACATGGTGCTGGAGGTATATAGTTGAATAAAACTATTACTGACTCACTCATTTACCAATAATTATCAAACACTAGAGCTGTATACGATATATGTGGATTGTGACACGTAAAACATTACATTTACTGTGAAAAAGTATGTAGCCAAATGTAAACAAAACACTGTGTGGATTCTCCATAAGAACCAGTTCCCTGAAAAAAAGTCTCACACAATATTTACACATCTTAATTACTGGCGGATTATTTATATTTGACTGCTTGTATCAATGTACTAAAATACTTACGGATTTGGCCACACACACGCGCGCGCGCGCGCACATACACACACACACACATAGAGAGAGAGAGAGAGAGAGACAAACGAACACACGCGCATGTACAAACATACATACAAACTCATACAGGATTCAAAGCTTAATAATCAGTTTGTGAGGCCTATTATTTAGGGGAAATACAAGAAATCGATCAATTTTGTTCAACAACCAACATTCAAATCAATCAGTCAGATATTTTAAACCAGTCTTCCAAAGGGACAATAATGTCCATCAAGGAACATCAAGGATTTATTCAATAAGGATAAAAACAAATAATACGATCAGTTACATGACTGATGTGTATCGATTAAAACAATATCTAGTCCGAAATACTATCATAGTATCGTTCATTGGCAGTTATTAACTGGTAGTTGTGTTACAAGGTAACCGTTCAAGCAATCTCAGTATTCAAATTTAGTGACATGGAAGGTGATTGGCCAGTATACATTCCTTAAATGAGGCATCTCTTCAATAAACGTAATACACTGGCAGGGCAATTCAAGGTTTTTTAATAGCTTTAGGGTAAGAACAACAACATATTGTGGCACATATATTAATATAAAAACTGAAAGATGACCATTAACAAATTATAATCATTAAACATAAAATAAAATAAATGTATTTATCAATTCTTCTTACGTTTCGTTACTTTGGTCCAGGTCGAAGTACTTTTGTTATACTCAAATATTAAGGTTACTGAGGAAATAAGCAACAGTCATTTACTTATTCGGTTTAGATACGAAATATTGCCCACAAACCTGTTTAAGTACCATTAGAAATATTACTCAGAAGCGACAGAAAATCACTACCGCAATAGCATGTTGATACAACAGTCGTCATGACAACGTAATCATATTTGTCACCTTTGAATAATAACGGTATAGCGAATGGCAACAGGAATTAATATGTACCATCTCACTGTCAATTGTGTCAGTAAGGTATTTAATATAATCTACAGTAATTCAACTTGGCAGTAAAATCCGAAGTGTCAGGAAGTGAACCTTTCTGTTTATGATAACTCTTAACGTGCTTCAAAATCCTACCTTATTGGCTAAGTCTCTCTCTCTCTATCTATCTATCTATCTATCTATCTATCTATCCATATTTCTTGTCGTGTATGTGTGTGTGTGTGTGTGTGTGTGTGTGTGCGTGGTTGTTTGTGTATGAGTATGCATAGGTTTTTGTGTGTCTGCGTGCATATTATTGCATGTGTATATGTTTGTGTATGTTTATCCTCCTGTGTATGTGTGCGCGTGTTGATTATATATATATATATATATATATATATATATATATGCGTGCGTGCTTGTGTGTTTGCGTGCGTGCGTGCGTGCGTGCGTGCATGCGAGTGTGTATTAGTGTGTGTGCGCGTGTATGTATATCTGTGTATTTCTACCTGTTTCAAATGTCGGTAATAAAATTACTTTCAAGATTAACTCTTTATTATACGAGTTTGAGTACATCCAAAGTATATAATACAAAGGTGTTGTAACGACTACACAGCTGTCAGAAATTTCATAAGAAAATCCTCTGCAAGTCTCCAGGTTTGGGTCCGATACAGAATATTACCGTTATTTATGGGATACCTATCTGGTGAGTCGTACATCGGCCATTTGTCCCAGGTTTGATTAATAACTAAATAAAACACCTACTCATTCACTCACTCATTCACTCCAGTTTATGTTCGTCAAAGATGGTAGTTTTTGTGACGTCACAAATTATATTGTCATGCCGGATACATCACGTAATAGACGTTTTCTCAATTTAAAACGGCGTAGGGATAAAACGGTATATATCACCCAAATTACATAATACGGAGCTTAAATAATATAATATAATATGGGGCATAAGCCTTCATCACAAAGCTGTATTATGATCGGTTAGCCTTTAGATGTATTACAACTGTCGTTATAAAATTAGTTATTCCAGTCTGTAACTGTTAACACTGCGAGTCAACGTATGATCATCGTAGCCGAAATTAATTTAAAGATGTGACAAGAAAGGAATCATGCAAAAATGACTACTGTCACTCATTGATATATTTATACAACATAGAATGTTTCTATCTTAGTTCAATAATAAATAAAGTTTGTCATATTTTAAACTTTTATAGATGGATGTAGGTTAATGTCTACCAAATGTTTTGTTGATATAATATCCATAAGTTGTGTTAAGTTTATATTTATTGTTGAGTGGTGGACTGGGAGATGTAATAATAATAATAATAATAATAATAATAATAAAGGTAGTTGTTAATAAAATTGAGTATCCCAATTATTGAGACATAGATAATTTGCATATTAATAATTTTCCACCGGGGATAAATCTGAAGTAAAAGTTAGACTTTGAATGATAACTTATTCAGGAGAAAATCTTTCCAATTGAGTATCTTAACGGGTATAGTATGTTTGCGAGTATAAGCCGACATGATTGCCTGGCTACATATATTTGTTCTGATATGACGCACAGATGTCTTTGATCGGTGTGTCTTGAACGAGGAATGAGACACTAGTTAAATGGAAGGTTTTATAATAATAGCTTGAATTATGTTTATTTGCCGTTCCATAACCATAGCTTCAATCATACTACTAATAACCTCATGAATACGTAATGGGTAGGGATGGGTCCGTTGTTTAAAATTTATTGAGAATGATGATTAAAATGGTCAATGGGCAATTTGAATCAACGTCCCTTGAATCCACAGTAACAGTTATATAGCTCAAGTGATACGCGGGTCCAGAATTTAAAATAACCCACACAATTGAAGAGCCACCTGTGTTAGAGAAAGGATGGTTTATCTCTGGTAGAAATGTCATTATTGGTAATGTATACGATATAAATATATTCCGTGTGTCAGGTAGTTTGCTCTATATCGCTGCTCTTTGGTTACAATGGCCTGGGAATCTAAGTGTTGTTCTTAATTATGGTATAAAGTCGTTGTTCTTTGTAGTGATTATCTAAAATCCTATTTATGTAACTACGATGCTGGAATATATCCACAGTTATATTATAATTTAGTTAATATGAACCGGTAGTTCGTTCTGAGTTCAGGATTTATAATTGACCAACTTCATCAAGTTGTGTGAGACATTATCAAAAGGAAGTCAATATATAACTGTTTGATGACAATGTTCGGTTTAGTCTTATAGCGTGAAACGTCTGCATAAGAAAGGATATTTGATTAAAAAATCGATATAATTTTTTTTATTTTATATATGTGCCATAACGAAATAGCAGTAATATTATCCATATATCTCAACCAGTTTATCATCTATTCGCCTTAATGTGAAGTCGATACGTTAGAAGAAACCATTTTCGATTGCCCTCAAATGTTACTGTGGTGCGATGAGTCTTTGTTTATCCAGAGATTCAAAGATCAGACTAAGGCATTATTATTCTGAAGAGAGTATATTGTCTGTAGTCATATATGTTATTGTTAACACAATAAGATGATATCAGATTAGCTCTCTGTGGCATAGAAGTAACAAAATAAATAAATAAATAAATACTTTAAAAAGAAATGGGGATCCCGACTGGATAGAGAATGAGGAAACAGAGCGAGGGAGAGAGAGAACTAATGTCAAGAATCAAGTTGATTACCTAACATAAATACAACATACAATTTATAATGCTTTTGTTCGACAACTGTCACAAGGCTCTCTCTCTCTCTCTCTCTCTCTCTCTCTCTCTCTCTCTCTCTCTCTTCTCCACCCCCACACACACACACACACACACACACAGAAAATAACACACACACAGAGAGAGAGAGAGAGAGAGAGAAGACAGACATACATACACACACACACACACACACACACACACATACACACACGCACACATACACACACACACATATATATATATATATATATATATATATAAAATGGTCGACAGTTTCTTGACCAAACTACAATAAAAAGTTAGCTAATGTAAAACACTGTAGTATCATTAGTCACTCAATTTGCTTCAAATATGAGCCACATTTTCACGCCACCCCAAATGGTTGATGTAATATCCACAATTTCAAGTCCGGTTCATTACCATGAAGATTGTCTAGAAGTCTGAGCACTCCGTGACCATATTGTTTACGCCTTCTAACAGTATCATTTCTCGTTCCAAACCCCGGCTGGATACGTTCATCAACCGAGCTAATATCTGCCTTATCTCTCTTCCTTGTCACTTCCTATGTCTCATTCGAGAGGACGTAAACGATTAAACAGTATACATCGGGAAGATAACAGAAGAGACCAAGTGATGACCTTATTTATAGGCGCATCACGTAGCGACCATTCTACGAATGATTCTCCCATTTCGGTAGAAAACTTACGTTCATAATATGGAAGCTAATTATCGACATAAAAATGTTATAACATTCCAGCAAGTTAAGTGTCTCATCTCGTATTCTTCTCTTCTGTTCTACGGAGAGAAGTGTTGCTGAAGTTGTTCACCTCTTATCGTACAATAATTTTCTGACTCCTTGTTATAATAAAATGACATTAAAAAGATACTTTTGTCATTTGGCTACCTGATAATGAGTACCAACAAAATGTAATGCCTTAACGAAGGGAACTAGTGGCCATATTGTTTGGTTATCGGTATCAATTATATCTCGTCGTAAAGGTTTACTACGTCCAGAAATAAGTACTCACGGGTTCATCATTCAAACATATTTTATTAGCTATATACAAGGGGCTAAGATATTTACATTTGACGATTACCAAATGATGTGTCATCCCCCCAACAAACACACACAGAATATCTAAATGATGTAGCTTTCTGAGAACAGTTTAAATATCGATTGTCGGCGACAAGAAGAGCGAAATAAAGGCGAGATGTATATATTACAAAGTTAAGTTGGTCTGCCCGTGACTCTCTAATAAGGAGTATATTAGATGCGAGTCGTGTGCACTCCGGGAGATGCTGGGGTACTGGATAGTGTTATTTCGTGTAGTACAGGATACTCGATTCCATCACGTCGACGTAAAAGGATGCCTAAATTAACGATAATTCAAGCAGGTAACCGGCATTATTACATAAAGAAGGTCACAGATTTCTATTATAAAAACTATGGATGGCTAGCTAATGTATCTCCATCTGGTCCTCACTCACTCTGTGGTAATATTAAAATAGCATTACACACACACACACACACATGCACACGCATACAGACACACACACATACCACTAAACGTTCGCATTTAATCTTACTATTGTTTACTAGTAAATCATGTGTTGTGCCTTATTTCTTGATGCTAAGATACTGATGTAATTTGAGGTTGGGAGATGATTGTAGATTTCTTCTCAATAATCTTCAATTGTTATTTCCTCTAAAGTTTCTATTATCTGAGCAGCGTCAAGATACGTCAACCAACCGGGTATTAAGAGCTATCAGCTTATAGCCAGTATTATGCTGTCATATACTAAAGGTAAATATAAAATTAACAAATATATTAACTAGGCTTGTGATAAAATGCATGCAGGCACACATGACTGCAATGACACATAAACGAATTGGCCTAGACAGGTACAAGTTCGAGCCAGCGTACCGATTTACCCTCACACATTTTACTACCAAGAAAAGTATCACTTCACCAATAGTTGTATCCAGTATTTGGGTTAATCACAACATGCACATCATAGATAGTACTATACAGTTGTTACGTTTATCATGCAACCATCAGGATCCATTGTAATCTCTCACTCAGTGATCCCGATTTATTCATTGTCCTCACTAATCCGGCAACAATTCGCTTCATTTAAGCCATAGCCATGTTACAAGGAAGTAATCAATCCCCATAACCCAGTTAACGAAATGTTTCCCTCTGACAATATCGATCGATCTTTAGTAGAGAAGTCAGTTAGGACAAAGATTTCTGCACCAAACATAAAATATCTAAACTCAGGCCAATTTTCTGCTCTGATATTCATCCATCAAACTGATTTATTTATTTTTTGCCTTGGCACGCCAAAGTCTTTATCGTAATGCTGTTATAGTTCCGATCACAAATATTCGTATTTGTACGCCTGAGGCATGAATAATGGAAATAATAATAATAATAATCGTAATCATAATAATGATAATAAGACATGATCAATTCGCCGTGAAATAACAAATATTAGCAACTGATTTTAAGAAATTTAATCAACAAGTTATTTTTGCAACAATACCTTTGTTCGCTTTCCTAACTAGGTTTTAATAGAAATGGCACCAATCTGTTCGTAGGGAAATTCAATTTTAGATTCCAAATGTGCTATATTCCATTGTTATCAATATTCCAGGTACACGTGTTCCCATCTCTACTAAAATAGCAATCAACAATGAACGGTTCTAATCACAAAGTAGTGGAGACCACTGGGTAGTTACAACATCATTAAATAAGTGATTTATTCCAGGTACGTTGAATGAGCTGGACACTTGAAGTCAATAAAACTATCATTAACCTACTTATCTGTCACAGTCTAATGACCTTTGACCTGCTACCTTATTTCCATCAAAGTCTCAATTCGTTTTTCTAGTAATAGCGCCACATCATTTTATTTTAACCACTTACTGGTTTAAGTGTGGTGGTTATGTGTTTATATGCACGTATATATATATATATATATATATATATATATATATATATATATATATATATTATATATATATATTATATATTATATATATATATATATATATATATATATATATATATATTATATATATATATATATTATATATATACATTATATATATATATATATATATATATATATATATATATATATATATATATATATAAAACACTCACACATGAAACAACATATAAGGAGTTAGCTCACCATTCAGTGATGTGAGTATTTTTACTTATCTGTTTGTTTATCTATTGCCTATCATTATCAATCTGAAGCTTTGTTCTGTGATATGCAATAAACAAAGCTAAACGCATCAGTTATGGATAACTTATGGATTTAGTCTGATAAATGATACATTTCCCCGCATAACATATAATCGGTGGTAGATGTAAATAAACTGATATTTATTTCAGTCTTAGCTAACCGTTATCTCATTCATCGGCAATCAATAATTAGCATTAATTATATAAACTGTGATCGGGGACTGATAATAACTGTCACGTCTTCATCACGTGGTTATCTATAATTAATAAATATAACGCGAAAATTGTTTACAACATAATACAAAAGTAGAATATTTTTATATTAATTTGTGAAGAGATCGACGCACACCTTCAGGACAATAATGATTTTCATTATTACGATGACAACAACGCTGATGAAACGATACACTGATAATATGATACACTGATAATATGATACACATATGTTATGATACGTTTATGATGTGATACATTGATGGTATAATACGCTGATGATATAATACGCTGACGAATATGATACATTGATGATATAATACAAATATAACTGACAATAACTACATGATATTGCGTACGTTTTAGCGAATCTCAAATTTGAATATCTTACCAACGGTAAATGAATCCATAGATATCCGGAAGTAATGGGACATTTGTACCTTCTCCGAAATGATACGTCATTACCGACGTAATGATTGTCGCTAGCTGAGAAAATTATCTCATTTTCTAGATGTTAGAGTTTAGCATTGATATCCAGACGGCGAAATAATCCGTTATCCGGATGACGACGTTATACTACAGAGAATCCCGATCTGCTCTATCCCCTTGCTAGCCGTTGTCCAAGGCTATTCCCGCCTTCCGTTCACGACTTCCTAACCCCACGATATACCAGCCACAACGAGTGCGCGAGCGATTTGTTCATCCCCAGCAATGGTCAGACCAGGGAGATATGATTCAGGAGCGACTTCCTAGAATAAAAAACCTTCCCCAATACGGGCACGAGTCGGATTCCAATCCACAATCCGGATATTGGCAGGACAACGCTCTAGTCGTTGCACTTTTGCAGCCATTCCCAGTTCGAGTTAGAATAAAACCGTACAGTCAACGTTCACTAATATATTGTACTCTTCATCCGGAATCGTCCACTGGAACATCGGGACACTAGCTCAACGTCTGAAGCTAGCCACTAGAGGACGCTGCTGCTGACGTAGTGTGGAACACTTGGCTGATAATAAGATTTACCATAATCTGTATGAGTTAATTGGGGGTCACACCCAGCTATTGACTTTATACCGACACAAAGCTCATAACACAATCAGTACCGACCCAATCCTGGTGTTAGTACCAGATACCTGGAGACATAAGCCTTCGGCGTCTAATTAAGTCTTTTGTTATGTAATGTTAGCCTAAAGGTGTATTATTGAATAGAAATGAGTCAATATGGCGCTGGTTGCTAGACGTTTTGCGATATCCTGTTGTTGTGGGGACATTTTTCCTTTGCAGCTTTTACTTCCACTATTTCTATTCAGCATCTGTCATGGTGACTCACCATGAATATTTTTGACAGTTTTCACTTCAGAGTATGAGTGAGTCGGTAGATGCTTTGTTTATTTTAGGCCTTGGCAACGTGTACGACTTGTGGCTTGCTCCATAGGAAAAATAAGATGATCGGATGACAGGACTTTGATTCTGGATTAGAACCGATAAACCTTAGCTTTTAATCTACCACCATATATCACAACCGTATTGACTCATGACATAAAAGTACACGCGCGCGCGCGTGTGTGTGTGTGTGTATGTGTGTGTGTGTGTGTGTGTGGTCACCAGTTCCACACCCACGACTATCACCAGCGAAGTTAACTGACTAACAACTTGACACAAATAAATTTGTCTCTCTCATATTTCCTCAACAGGTGGCGCTCGTGTCTAGACTCATTTCGCAGCCATATTACTCACATGTCGGCAGCCATGTTTATTTGTAGCGGATTTCTGTGTCTAAACGTCTTTATTTATCACGGCCAGTTTCACCCAAGACGAAAAATGTAATATTGACCTGGCACATATGTTAAGGATGTTTAGAATTTCTCTCTCTCTCTCTCTCTCTCTATATATATATATATATATATATATATATATATATATATATATATATTCTCATTTGCCGCCTGCATGGCCTAAGTAGTAGCGCACTTGGCAGGAATGATAATATCTTAATCATCTTTCACCTTTCACCTGCCCCATTTCCTTTGGAGGTCGCGTGCCATATTTAGCTTAAGACGTTGAAAGATTTGCCTGAAAACAGCAATATATTAACATTACTCTCTCTCTCTCACTCTAGCCACCCCATTACAATGTTAGGCTACTGTCAATCTCTGGATTACGTTTTAAAGCCGTGAAGTAGAGCATGAAGTGACTAAAAGTAGGCTACCCTAGGAGACATATTTATCCCGATGTGTCATTAATCTGTTTATAGACACATTATACGCCTTGTCAACCCAGGTGTACCAAACGTCGTCAGTTTATCCAGAAACCTTGTTCACTGTTCAGTGTTAAATGTTGAACTTATTCTTAAATGCGGTTTGCAAATTATGGCCTAGATAAACCTCTCTCCACTTATTCACTCACTCAACCGCCCACCTTTGACTCGGCTCATCAAGCAATTTAATACAAAAGGCTTGGTCTTTGAAGTCTTGACATCCGATTTTATACTGTACGTTAAAACATGCATCAGTGAATACTTGTTTAAAGGGCCACTTCGCTATTCTGGACACATCATTTTGAACAACTGGTTATACGAAATCTCTGATTATACGTTGTTGTTGTTGTTAAGGTTGTTGTTATGGTTGTTTTGTTGTTGTTGTTATTATTTATGTAATGAAATGTAAGATAAAACACCTTCATGGTAATCGATGTCAAATTATTCATGGACACAAACTGTTGTTGTTGTTATTGTTGTTGTTGTTGTTCTATAGGACTTAATTGTGATTCGATGATATTTGGCAGACAACAGATAAATGAAAAAATAGCACCTTATTTCATAATGTTACTAGGATGTGGGCACCGTACAATGTTATTCAGCATTCCACTCACCCACTTGCCAACTTTCTAGCCAGAAACACAACAATAATGGCAGTAAGAGTAAAACCTCGACTCACCATAACATATCTTCTAATAATAATAATTATTGTCGGGAAATATTCAAGTAACTTACCTGTGATGCAATCACGCTCTTCATGTCATCTCTTATATATCAGGTGATAATATATCCAAAATTAGGCGATATTCACGCTTCATTGCAATCCAGAATAGAGAAATAGTACACAAGACAGCGAGTCCTATGGATATTTCATAAACATCTGACTTCATGCTATATAATCTTCATACATTCTGCATTCCTTTTCACGTAATATTATTCACTGACGTCACATAATTAGAATTCCGTTTGTTCATATCGTAACTGGGGTACTTTCTGTAAATAGAATATGTAAATATATAATATTTGTATTGTCATAATTATGTTTAAATAATTTGTGATAAAGCTATGAGTTCTTGTCAGCGAAATATTACAATTGTTGTGAGACAGCTGCAGACTAAAAGACACGGTTGGTCTCCGTCCAAGACTCGGCTGGGTTAAAGGACTTGAGCTTTTTTTTCTCGTTCTCTGAAACGTCGAAAAGGAATGTCTCCACACGTCGAGATAATGGAATTAGATGATGATGATGATGATTGATGTTTTACAGCTACCTTTGTGCGCAATGTAGGATAAATGGGCCGAGCGACCTCCAAGGGTAATGAATAGAAGTCAAAGATGAAACACCTTTGGAGATATGCTCAAATAATGGAAATTTGGAGCGATTATAGCTAGATATTAACTGTAGTAAAGGAGATACAAAAATCGATTGACCAAAGTACCAACGACGAGCGCTAATTATATTATGGTGTGATGACATGCTGAGTTGCTATCGCTGAATCTAACTTTTAACCGTCAAATAAAAACACCCACCCGTCTTCATCATTGACGTGGCTTATCGACGAGTGACGTGAAGATGTCCGAACTTAAATAGAAGCCCAATTGTCATAAAAACGATTTGCTTCGCTTCACTTAATATCACACGATAAGGTTGGTGAGTGCTGCTTTGTGTACGAAATACAAAGGTTGCCTGGTGGTTATTTCGAAACCATTTTCCGGTATTTAATTATGGCATTGGCCTTAATTTGGTGAATAACACGTGGCACGGCAGAGTAATTGGTACAGCAAAGGGTCAAATGCCAAGAAATTACCGCTAATCGGTTCTGGGTGAGTGATAGGTAATCACATAATACAATTTGGAATGATCGTTGAATCTTCTCCCGTAGATATCATTAACGGCGAAAAATGTGTTATCCTAGAAGAATCCTCTTAGTTAAAAACAAGATTTTGATAATTTCTTAGATTAAATTAAAGAAAATAAAATGATAGACGCTTGGGAAATGATTTAACTATTGATGATGATAAATTTGTGACCTTAGTTATGATGAAGATGATGATGATAACGACGACGACGATGATGATGATGATAATGATGATGATGATGATAAAACCAACGAAGTCAATAAAAGCTACAGAACGTAAACAGACAATATTTTAGGTTCACCTGAAGGTATACAGCGTGTTTATTCTAAACGGATATTGTCGCCAGGAAAATATTACTTGATAAAGTAAAACATGAAGTAATTGAATCAATGTCATGATCGGAATATAACTTAATAAATTGATCAATTCTATAATAAAAAGAGTTCGATGATGAAAGTCACCTCATAATTCATTATGTCGTTGAATAATTATTTTGAAATGCTGTCTTCTATTTTGTTTTCTGTTATTGTGGATAGTTGTTCTTAAAGTCTTTCATATATATATATATATATATATATATATATATATATATATATATATATATATATTAATTTTGTGTGTGTGTGTGTGTGTGTGTGTGTGTGTGTGTGTGTGTGTGTGTGTGTGTGTGTGTGTGTGTGTGTGTGTGTGTGTGTGTGTGTGTGTGTGTGTGTGTGTGTGTGTGTGTGTGTGTCATCACGCTGTAATTTGAATTAAGACCCGCGCTAAATTGAGGTGTGAACAACACATTTTTACCGAATGTTTCACTTTTAACCTTTTCTCAATCTTGCCACTTAGTAAATATCATATTATACAACACAAGTAAGGCAATTATAAGCTCCTACACGTTTAGGAAATATATTTTGAAATAGGTTTTATGGGTGAAAACGATACTTTCATTGTCCTTCTAAGCTAGACTTGGTATGTAGTTAATTTCACTAAATCTACTGGCCATCGTATATTCCTAAACTTGAGTATGGCTTGGTTTGGGTTAAAGTGAAATATTTGGGAGTATGGGTTTCTTTTTGATAACTACAAGAATATTGCTAGAGTGAACGGCCATAATTTAGTAAATATTAGGGCTTTAAAATGTCCATAATCGGCTATAATAAGCCAAAGGAAAGAGATTAATGTATTACAAGTCCACAATAAAGTGATACGGGTGTCTTATAGTGAGACTGTAGTACTAAAGTTATTAATCGATTAGATAATCATATTATGTCTTGTTAACGATTAATAGTAAGGTCATATCATGTATGTCTGTGTAGTACATGTTTCGTGGGATAAATATAGGTCACACATTAAGGATCTTTACTGAACAACAACAACTACCCACACTCAAAGTCCATACACACTAAGCTTTAGAATGAGACTGACAAGCTTGCAGCAGTTCGGACAGTCGACTCAGGCTAGATGTCCCAGCGAGTAGTCCAAACTTCATTTATGTACCATGGGCAACCCTTCAAACCCACCACAGTTAGAAAGTAACAATTGATGCAAATTCGGGGAGGATGTCCAGGTTCACTTGCCAACAAAAGAGAAAACTAGTTAACTATGCATGTAACCGTCTAGACGTGGGTGTACGCTTCGGCAAGAAACGGTTTCTGATATATGCTGGGCAGTATGCGAAAAAGTATGGTGAGAATTTCAAAGGTGGAAAGCCATGAAATAAGCGGTGGTGTGGAATTATGAAACGACAACCTGAGCTGAAGTTAGGAAAACCAGAACCAACAGCAGCTGTTCGTCATCAGAGTATGGAACGAGACGTTGTGAAGTCATACTTAGAAGCAATTCGTCTGACCTTGATTAAACACTATATGTTTGATACATTTTGGCGCCATAGATGAAACTGGAATTGCCCTTCATCATAAGCGCATGAAGGTACTGGCTAGGTCTGGTACAAATTCCCCGCTCGGTAGGTCAAGTGGAAACAATGAAATGACAACAGTCGAGATTTTTTTAGATGCTATGCTTAAGAAAACCTGATTAATTCTGTGCATTTACTACTTGACATGTGACACAAATAATTTTTTAACAGTTACCTGTCATTGGAGTAAGATGATAAAGGATTGAACTTTTATAACCTTACCGTAGACTATTATGTATGTTTTTTAGCCAGGAGTTTAAACGAACCCATCTGTGTGGAGCAATCATTTCATTATTCAGATTGAAATTGAAAACGATTATCTAAAGCTGACTATTGGCATAGATCATTCAGCATACATGTATATGTGGGGGTGGAATGGGGTTCTGCATTTATCTGACCCCCGATACCTTTTTCGATTGGATTGTATCCTAGTCTCGAGACTTTGATGTACAAGGGTCTAAATATTTTAGATTTAGAGGGTCTCAATTGTTTAAGACTTTCAGTAAAGCTTAGATATCTTAGGTTCCAAACGAGTATTTAACAAAGTGGCTTATATCAGGTATTTACTGTTATAGATCCTTAAGGTTCGGTGTTTCACCTGACTGCCGAACAACCAACCCATGCCAAATAAAACTGGTCTCGTTCTCCTGGTCACCTGTTTCTGCTTATTTCCTCATATTAAACTTTAAATAACAGATAGGTTGCATTGATAGCATGATTGTTGGGTGAACAAACGACTCTTTATTTAAGTACGATCACGGTAAAGAAAGGGTGGCCAGGGTTAGGTGAAAAGTACATATTCGCTGGCCCGGATTAGGTCAAATGTGGCCAGGATATGGTGAAATTCTAGATTTAGTTTTAAACTCGTATAACACACGACCAAAGCGCTCAAATAGCACGTACACGTGATAGCCAGGTTTAAGTCAACTTAATTTTCTTGGTGAGAAAAACTGAATCAGCTATCTTGAAAAAATAGTTATTGGGAAGTGTTTGAAAAAACTAGTGGGCAGGATTTGGTTAAATTAACCCATAGCAGATCAATTAATCTTCATAATAGAATACTTCCGATCTTTAAACGTAACCTTTTGCTATAGACGAGAGTAGTTCAATCTTTGTTTGCGCAAGAGCACATCGAATCTTTAAAGTTTATGTATGAATCCTTCGCTAGTTTTAAATAAGTTCTTCAACAATTGCAAATCAAGTTTCCTTTAATGAGTTTGCACTGTTTCTTAGAATAGATGCAAGAGAATCTAGAGTTCCATCAAGTTCCATCATTGATATTTAATATCTAAACTATAAGTCTAAACTCAATATTTACCTGTGAAGTGTAAACAGCTACAACCGTGAGCAGTGATACTCCAATTAGCAATTATATTTGATTTTTACCGAACCCGTGAAAATGTAAAACACAAACAACACATTCACATGGCCTCGTCTAATATCTTCCGAAGTCACGGATGTTCTTTCTTTGCGTTTAGGACAAGACTTTAATTAGAAAAAGAGGCCGCAGATCCAGCCATCGTCAGCAATGACATTAAAATAGAGGATGTGTGAAGATGACACATCTCCGAAGGAAAACCATTCCAGCTCCTATCATCAATCAGGAAAGTCCATTAGAGCATGTCATAAAGGGGGTCTCCTTTATTAACCTTTTTTTTCAGCGATACTAGATGTCATAGCAAGCTGTCAGAATCAACGCCCGATTGTCATGTACCATGAGAGCTGTCAATAAATGTCTACTTGCAATTTTGATTGACACACACACACTTGACGATCTTCCCGAGGCGCATCGTAGTTGGACATAACTTAATCTCCGGTTCTGTGTTCTGACAGGTCAGAACGTCGCGATCCAGAACGTGTCGACAATCATCATAACAGAAGTGATTTACATCATGAGCTACCAATCTAAAGGTCGGAATACCCGATCGGGATTGTCTCGTTATGGTGACGAATACAACTTGGAACAAGTGGAAGGTCAACGAGGTACGTCGTACTTAATAATACAAGGTATTATAAATATAACACGTGACGCTTCAGCGTACAGAACATCAGAATGAAATATGTCCGTGGATTGGCGAATGAATGTGCATAAAGATAACATAATACAAAATTGTACTTACCCGTTACACATACATAATCTGATTTATACTTGTTTTCACTCTGTCTGTCTATCTGTCTGTCTGGCAGGCTGTCTGGCTGCCACATAATCTATCTGCTTGTATATATGTCTGCCTATCTCTCTATTTGTCTGTCTTTCTATCTGTCGATCTAGATGGTTGTCAGTCAGTCTGTCTGTCTGTCTGTCTTTATGTCCGTTCATCCGTCTGTCTGTTCTGTTTGTATGTCCGTCTGTCCGTTCGTCCCTCCATCCGTCTTTCGACTCTGTCTGTTTGTATGTTAATATGTCCATCTGTCCATCCCTCTGTCTGTCTGCTCTGTCCGTATATCTGTTATATACAATCCGTCAGTGGATCTATTAAAACTGTACTGTACTTTGAAACACACACAGCATGTGAAAATATGACAGTATATTGTACCGATGAGAGTATCTAATATAGTCAACATATACCTGAAATCCAGAACGACAAGGTGACCCTGAGAGACATATGCGACTCTTGACCAGTCCGCGGCAATACGGCGTTCGTTTCGGGCTAATTCATTTAGAACGATCTACGAACGACTAGAGCTCATGGCGCCTGACGTTCTAAGATGGTAAAGTCTAGGTCTGGCTTTATAACAATCTAGTCTGTGAAAGATAGGAACATCCCCAAACAAGCGAGATTGATATCTACAGATTGGGTAAAGAACTGACATTAAGACAGTCTGTTTGGGAATATCTTAGCCCTCACCACCAGTAAGGAAGATCATTATAATGTTATTTGCATTCGTTTGGTGTCAGGTAATTAGATATAATACGACAGGTATGTTATACTATACACAGACATTTCCCTCTGGCTGACCTTTGAGAACTTGACCTGACACATTGATTAGAAGAAGCGCTACGAATGCCGTTTAAATAGAATGCACCCGTTTTTTTGGGAATGGAATTCCCCATGGGAAATCCCAGTTAAACAGCAATTCCTATGTAGTACTAATATCTAGGTCGACCAAAAAATATATGTTCATTTTCCAATAACATTTTGACCTTACTTGCATTAAGAGTGAGTGAGTAGGTGATCAACTGAATCAGTGAGACAGAGAATGGGTGACTTACTGACTGACTGACTGACTGAGTCAGTGAGTGAATCACTCATTCATTCAATTAGTCAATGATTCAATAAGCAAATTTGACAGTGAGTCAGAGAGCGCGCATACCGAGCGTGTAATCAAATTCAATGTGCAATATGGCTACAAAGGTTAATCCACTTAATCTTGCAGCCGACGAATCATAAATATATGTTCTTCTATGTTACTTTAATAGAGAGGGTATTCTATAATCGAAGTGAATAACATAATTATATAATTATTCTAACATATCAAACAACAACTTTATACCCAAAGACATAGATCTTGGTTACATTTTTATTTCTTTACACAGTTAGGACGCTTTGACTTTGTTAAATATGATTAACCAAACTGACGTGCGACATCAGTAGATAGATCAAGTTGGCTACATATTTATATTACATTATATTTCTGTATAAATAGAGAAATTGCTAGGATTTAATATCCAGACAAAGCCATGGACCCCCCCCCCGCTAGTGAAAGTTGAGAAATGATAGTTTGAGCCACCTGTAACATATAATTGTTTTTATTAAAGTCAGTTTTCTAGACCAGCACAATATACCCGGATTTCTTTTTTTCAGCACACTTCTTATGTAAGATAAATGTGAAAGGAAATACAAATAATTATTATTCGGACCAACCTTAAACTATAAAACAATCATATATTCTGATAATGAATTACTACTCCATAGTTGTGCCCATGTCATCATGTATAATCAGTTGATTAATCACGTGTTACATCGCCTGTATGTTATGTGACCACCAAGGCTCAGTATCTATTCCACGGGGGACATCACATTGTTTCTATCGTGTCCCTGTCCTATTTTCTTGTTAATTTATCACACCAGTTTGTTCCATCTGTTGGCTGATGTTGTTATCTACCCCGTGTGACAAATTAAAGGGACACCTTTAGAGCTTCCTTGACAATGTACGCTACAGAAGGTCGTCATGAGTTCGACTCGAACCTACGGGATGCGCCAAGAACCTATGAAATGTCATTGTATTCCCAGTACTAGTTACGACGAGGTACCGATATAAGAACTAGTGTAGAGCTATTCGATCCGAGAATGAAGCCGAGCTCAGCATCTGTGGTGTCTAGCTGTTGTTATATATATATATAGGTTTCTTTGAACTAAATGAAATTGTTCTTTACTGCAAATTGTGCAAATATTTAAAGTGATATGTTGTGTCAGATGGTGTATTGTGTACGTGTTTCCGCGTCCAAACGTACTTCCGCTTCCCATAGACTCAACCTATTTGTCGTTTATGGAAATCGGATTGGCTGGTCACCATAAGTAAGTCAGGATTATTATGAATATTTAGGGCTTAAATATGTGTGTGTGTGCGCGTGCGTGCGTGTGTTTGTGTGTGTGTGTGTTTGTGTGTGTTTGTGTGTGTGTGTGTCTGTCTGTCTCTCTCTCTCTCTCTCTCTCTCTCTCTCTCGTGTGTGTGTGTGTGTGTGTGTGTGTGTGTGTGTGTGTGTGTGTGTGTGTGTGTGTGTGTGTGTGAGGCATAGACTGTTTTAGCTTATATGCATTCTGGCATATATATATATATATATATATATATATATATATATAGGGAGAGAGAAAACAGAAGTTGATATCAAGTGATCGCAACAGGAGCTTTAACCAGCAAATATTTACATTAATTTTCAATATTAGGAGTGTATTAACCATATGATGTCTAATATGTATGATTACTTGCACAAGGCCACACCTTATTATAATTGTCTTATTAGTATTATTCTGACTGAGAATTTATGAAATGATGTAATTTGATCCGCCATTCGTCCTTTGCTTATCAATATTTACCGACAGGTCAATACTGATTAACCAATTTCTACATCAGGTAAAGTGTTATGTACATGAGAAGCTAATGGTATGACTGGTCTTTGTTATAATAAATGTGGCATAATACAAATAGCAGATTGATAATTATTCTTTCCAATAGAATTACTTTTTAAATGTTCCTTTGTGATCTTCGGGCGTATGTCATATAGTAAGTAATATTAGATAAACTACGTACATACATAATATACATACAGCGAAACGATTGAATAATAGCAGTTATTAGAGAGGCAGATTTTAAATACAATTGGCTGTTCACACATAGTCGATATGCTGAATAATAACAAAACGCTTTCGAGATTGTTTTGTGCTCTAACATGTCGAGTTTATTTTGTCCATTTTTGATGGAGTAGATTATGTTCGTCAATAAGAGATACAAATCTGTGGCAAACGAGCAAAATACAGTATAGTTACTGTTTTCGTATTTGTTTGAAATTGAAATTGAATAAAGGAAGGAAATCCAACGTCCTATTTATTGATCATTCATAGATTTACTTATTTAAAACGGAATCACTTTAATTATGTAACAGTTCACTCGTTGACTGATCGTTCGTCAATAATATCGACTGACAATAGGAGACATTCAGGAATCCATTGAGGATGTGTTTGTTGAAATGTTATTAACAAATAGGTGACCAACATCATTGTCTGTTATCTGTTTGGGGTTGCTCATCCGTGTACTACTGGCATATGCCGATGTTGAGACTGGTCAATAATCTACATAGTTGGTCTCTGTTTTGATATCTGCATAAGGTCCTTTTTATAATATTAGCTGTAAAGTATTTAACCCATTTTGTTTTTCTTGTGGTTTAACTTCAATCTACTAAAATTAACATGTCGTGATTTATCAAGAATCATGTGAATGAATAAATTGTTTAGTTCCACACAAATATTATCCTTATGATATATATTTTATATATATATATATATATATATATATATATATATATATATATATATATATATATATATATAAAATACCAAACATAACCCATCGTTCATGTCTGTGCTTACTAACCATAAAACACCTAGAATCCAGAATGTATGAGATGCCTACGGCCACTTTATTTTATCGAAAGATGCTACCATATCTTGATTATTCTCTCAATGTCTAGTTCAGAAAGGTTATAGATATGATTAATATAACCCAGACGAAGCCTACCCTGTTTATAGCGTTATCGTATTGATCCACAAAATGGTTGACGGCCTATCTGAATCAGAGTTCCCATAAATTCCAGATTAACTGTCAATGTGCAGCTTCTGCCAAAGGACTATAAGCTACAAGTTTGGGTTTTTGCCTATAAAGCAGCCTGCGTAGACATCAGTGGGATGAGCCAAAACCTTAATATAATCTGCGTCATTCGTTTTTTTTTTAATACTTGTAAACAGCACAGCACTCTGGACTAGCCATTAATGGGCCACCATTCGCTGTAAATGAAGTAATATGTTTAATGGGGTATTGCAGGTAATGGGAAAAGGGAAATAAAAACCATAATAACTAGTATACCAAGTTGTTTTGCATACTAAAGGAACAGTACATTAAATATAATTTATCACGACAAATTATAAGTGCGTCAGATATCCCATTAGATATGTCATTATGACCTGTTGTGAAAAGGATTTTAATTTAAGTAATATAAATAGCAATAAAACAAACAAACTATTTGATTAGTTATATAATCATAATTATATCGAACGAGTAGAGTAATGTGTTATGTCCCAGACTTTATATCGGTAACTTTCTCTTAATAGTATAATATATATATATATATATATATATATATATATATATAATTATATAAATTATGTGGCAAGAGTATAAATAGTCACAATAGTGTTAGTAGGGTTAGTAGAAGTAGTAGTAGTGGCAGAAACAAAGTAGTAGTAGTAGTAGTATTAGTAGTAGTTGTTGTAATCATCATTGGACAACCAACAATATCGGCAGAAGTAACATTATTCTTAAGACTGTTTTGTAATTGTTATAATTACGATTATTATTATTATTAGTAGTAGTAGTAGTAGTAGTAGTAGTAGTAGAAGTAGTAGTGGAAGTAGTAGTAGCAGTAGTAGTAGTAGTAAAAGTAATAGTAGCAGTAGTATTAGTGGTAGTAATAGTAGCAGTAGTAGTAGTATATTATTATTATTATTATTATTATTATTATTTATGGTAATAGTGGAGACAGTGGTAGTTGTGATTGTAGTACAGTTGTTGGTTGGATGGTTTGCGGAATTTCGACATATGGCCGAGGGACGAATCCTTAGAGAAACATCCCACAAACTCAGGTGTCGGCCGGTTCCATCCCCACAAATTGGAGATTTGCAGGCTAGTCCTCTAATAACTGTGATATCGAATGGCTCTAGAAACTGAGTTTGTAACGTATGCACTGTTATTAAATTATGTCGATTTAAGTTTGGTGAACGTGGTAAGTGTACTAAATACCTGGTAGAGGTGAAAGAACAGGCAAGAGGCCACACTACTCCGATGATCGTCGTTACTGCTTTTGATTAACAAATAACATGATGGTATGCGCAATCATAATTTTGTGTTGAGTGTGACTGTGAATGTTATAGAAACAGATAACAACGACAGGGCTTTGAACAATAGATATGTCCAAACACTAATAGATAACAACTACCTAAATATAAATAGCTCAGCTAAGACTATCCATAATTATAGATAAGTATAGGTCTTTGAAAAAGAAGCGTTAGATTCTGGTCAAAAAGTTGTGGATAGGTGGCGCATTATGCAATGATATATATATATATATATATATATATATATATATATATATATATATATATATATATTTATATAGATTCCTTTGTAGGTTTATTTGTATTATTTTTTTAATTTATAATATATAGGTGTTCTTATGCCTTTAATATAATTCATATTGACATATCCATTGAGAAGAGAAAAGTTTGTATGATATAGGTTCAATTATTAGTGTATAAATGGAAGTATCGGTTTTATTTATTCTGTTGGTGGACTCAGGTATTTATTTCTAGCCCCCCCCCAAAAAAAACGAACGTTTTCCCCCTTCTGTCTGATTACTTTACATTCGTTACCAAGTGAGTTAAAGGCACTTTATTAGGGTCGAGGTGCCAGCAGATATAAGCGTAGATGGTCAGATAACTCATCAATAAAATTTGATAGCCAGTGTCCTATTGTAGATTAAGATTGCGTTAATATCACGTTAGATATCAATGTCAGCTGATATTTATTTGAAGAAAAAAATATTTTCCAGCAAAATATCTTTTAGAAATCAATACAGCCGATATAGAGATGGGATCGTTTAATATATATTAGCATTCAGTGTATATGTGCGTGTATATTTGTGTATGTGTCTGTGTGTATGTGTGTTCGTGTGGGTTGCAGGGTTGAAGTAACACAAATATTAACAAGAGTTTCTCTTTAATGTCATTTTTGAATCGGTTTCTCATAATATTTGGTCTTCCGTCATCTCTATTTTAATTATCAATATGAACGAAACTGTGACTACTATATTGGGAAGATAATTCGCCCCCCCCCCTCCCATATATGTCCGGATCTAATTCACACTCTAAATTCTCTAGTAACTTTGAACCACGTAAAGCACATGACTAATGAGGATATATGTATCATAAGAAAATAAGAAAAATGATTTGTAATTAGGGTTTAATATTATCATAATAAAAATCAGTAATAAAGTAACAACTAAACACATTCAAGTTAGTAGAGTATCCACACAGAGTGTTATATTCCAATATCAGATTCTGCCAAAACCAGACATATATTGTTGTGATGATAATAGTAGCAACTCTGATCAAACTAGCAACTGACGTGACATTGTTTAAAATGGTTGCTGATAATTTATACATGCCGATGACGTCACTTGTTATAACATAAACTATTAACAAAACGTATTATTATGTTATTTAGAAATACATAAATACTGCGACCTCCCATCAGAGTATGTAAACTAATATCGGTAAAGTAAACGATAACTATTATAATTTAATATAATATACCACCACGTGACATAACATAACAGTATTTTATGGATATTTATTTTAATGCATGCCATACAAATAAAGATGATTACTTTCAGTCGGTGATAGGTTTATACCCGACAGAATCTGATCTATTTAGGATCTCTTGTTTATATTGTCGTTTTTTAATCAGTTCAGAAATAATAGAAACATGTTACACGGAGACTAATGATAAATAATGAGTTGTTCTTATTCTGATAGTCACTTCCGTCAGGTTCTTGTTTATAGCAACCATAATAGAGCTAACTACGATTTAAAAAAGTATAGGCCCAATTGTCAAAACTGTAACATTTCCAACGACTAATAAAAGTGGTTTATCATGTGTATTATAAAAAAATAATAATAATAATAATAATAATAATAATAAGAAGAAGACCAAACAGAAGACAAACGTAACAATGATTCGTATGATCATATTTCGGACACCAAACGAACATAATATGCCTAATCATTTTAATGTAATTTCGAAGTAATAGTTCTTGCCCAGATATTTTTTAAACAACAAATGGAGTCAGGTGTGCATTATTATTCATGTGCGTGCTTGCTTGCATACGTGTATTTATAAGATTCCCTTTTATAAGATTCCTTTTTAAGAAACACTTTCCGACAGAGCTGCTATTGGTATAACTAAAATTAAGTTAATATTGATTGTATAAACCTACAATGGTACCCAAGTATCCATGCTGGGCGCATTCTGCGAGTAATGAAACTCTAATTACATTTACATGGTCCTCGGCGGCCTGAAACATTTATCCAAATCGTCTTCATTCTATTTCCTGCGGTTTGGTAATTACAGCTTCAATCAGACAAAGCACACTTTCATGAATACAAATCAGCTTGTCGCTTTAAATCAATTGATAAAGATTTGACAAGAAAATAAAAGATCATTTAGGTCAGAGTTACTGGACTTAAAGATAACGTGTCCTTTGATGGCACACGATCCGTAATTGACCTCATTATTATTACGTCAGAAAGAGAGACAATCTAAGTCCTGATCCCGATTTTGGTACTCATTCTCTGTTCTCTCTGACTACCACAATTAGTACAATCACAACCACACTGAGAAATATATATTATTATACGTGTAGTACATGTATATATATCAGTACATGATATGTACTGATTTATACCATTATCGACATTAGATTAGAGTCTGTGAAATAGCTCTGTGCTTCTGGATTCCAAATTTAAGCTTTTTACGTTAAAAGGTCCAACGTACTTTAGCCCATATATCCACGCCTTTACAATACAACAACCAGCTTTAACGTCCTTATCCCTGTTTATTAACCAACATATTTAGATATGATGTGAGTTACATATTTCGCAGCTAATGCCTATTATCACATAAACTAAAGAAGCGTCTTCCAGAAGAAGTTTGTATTAGCATTTTCTTTGTGGTTTTATACTAACAATGAATACCATTTTCTGAATAAATGATTAATAAATTACTTTTCGCTCCGAACAAAGATACTGACATGATAATCAATATAAAGATGGCATTAAACGGGTATTGTTTCAACTGTTATAGAAGCATTGCTGTCCGAAGGATATTAGTATAAAAGGTTACCTGCCCAAATAAATGACATGCTTCTTAATTCATGATTTCAAACAAAATTCCAATTCAAATAAATGGCGAATATCTTCTAAGGGCTTACACACAATACTGATACAGCTGTGATTCTAGACTAAACACGATATATTCCTTCCGAATCCAAACAGGTAAGACTATAATAATATTCATATTTCTTACATCAATGACGAAGAATATAGATGCTCATGGCAGAAGGTATGAAGTTAAATGGTTCCATATATCACTCGCGCAAGTAATTTATCGTTTTTATTAATCCTTTTTGTCATCAAACAGACGTCAATGATAGTTAATAGTTTATTGCAGGTCTTAGGACATGACAGGGAGTTATGGCTGACATATACCATCAGGCGGTATGTTTGTGTGTGCCTGTGCGCGCGTGCGTGTGCTATGCGCCTTTTAGTATATAAACAGATAAACCGCTCTACAGTTAAGTGACCAACTTCAATCCCATTTCAAAGAGACCTTCAGACGATCACCTCAAAGTGTCCGTCATTCACCATCATTGAGATATTACACATCAGCAATATGTATACTGATATCTGATGTTACCATGTTTGATGATGATGGCATTCAGTTATCAGGAGCCGCAGTCTGAATCCTTCACTATCTTAAGAGAAATCAAAGCTATCAATATAACTAAACGTTGTACGGGAAGACTATTCAGTCAATTCAGTTATATATTTCAAACAAAAGGTATATATGGAGGGTTCGGCTATGACTATTAGGTTACGGTTGGATTGTAGGTAAAGGCATGCCATTAACCGAATTAAGCCTGTTCTGTCATATGAAATTATTGTAGAGGTAAGTTACTCTCAAATTTAGATTTTTCTACATCTATCTACAACAATAGCCTATAAACGAAATATGTACTATATGCGAGACAGATAGATTAGGGATAGAAATAGAAAAAGAACAAGAGAGAGGGGGAGAGGAAGAGAGATAGCTAGAGAGGGGAGAGAGAGACAGACAGAAGGAGAGAAAGATAGAGAGAGAGTACAAGATAGAAAACGGGGGGAGGGGGGGAGAGGGAGAGAGATAGAGATAGATAGTTAGAGAGAGAGAGAGAGAGAGAGATAGAGAGAGAGAGAGAGAGAGAGAGAGAGAGAGAGAGAGAGAGAGAGAGAACTAGATAGAAAACCACAAAGAGATCTAGATTGAAAATGATATAGAGAGAAAGAAAACGAGAGCGATAGGGTGGATTGAAAACCAGATGGATGGATGGATGGATGGATGGATGGATGGATGGATAGAGATATATAGATAGATATAGATAGATAGATATAGATAGATAGATATATAAACAGATAGATAAACAGATAGATTGATAGATAGATGGATAGATAGATAGAAAAACAGACAGACATACAGAGGGAGAGAGAGAGAAAGATTTTATTGGAATATATACCTTTTACATAAATATTAAAAAAACATTATAACACCCATAGCGAATTGCGATTTGAGCATCTTACACGCAATACAGTTAAGATTACCATATGCAGTTATATTTATGGTACAAATTTGTAATGACAGGATATAGCTTTTATTTCGGTTTATCATGATAAATAATTATGAAACATAACTTACAAACCGAAATCATTCATTTGTATTTCTGGTGAATATCCAAAAAATTAATATTGATTAACAGGTCTCAAACAGGATGCTATTTATATTGGTCAGAATTAATCTTCACGAAGTTATCATAAAAATATAATGGTTATAAATAAAACGCCACCATGTCATTGGTCAGCTACGTTTTTCCCAATGTGAGTAGCATTTCGCCCCACAATAGATGGTTAATGAACTATTAGCATTTTCCCCGTTTAGTCGATAATGATATACAAGACCATACAGATTGTCCAGAAGCATTAGTACTCTGATATCCTCATTGATGTGCCATCTATTACCCTAGTTCTCGTCTGACTACCTTCATTGGCCGAGCTAATGTCTCCCTGGTCCCTTCACTGGTCGGTTTCTTCCTATCGTCCGTATGAACGTAAACATTTAACACGATATGTGATGGCGAGTCTGCAGGCGCCAATAGGCCGGTGGCGTTGTTTATAGGCAAATAAGGCCACTACCTGCCTCTGAATCGTTGCCATTTTCAGTGAAAATAGAATACCTTCATAATATAGACGCTAATTCCTAGTATAACGTTTTTATACTGTTTCAGCCCACGAACTACTTCATTTCGTATTCTTGTCTCGTGTAGACACGAGTCTCGCTGATGTTGCTATCTTCCTGTGCCTCGACTACCTTCCGGGTAGTTATCATAAAACGTTCACTTAGGCAGACAAAATGTTGACGTTTCTTATTTGGCTACTCGCTAATGAGCAACCATAAAATATAATATCTCAGCGAAGGCATTCGGCGGTCAAGTATTTTAGCGGTAAGTGTAATTTATGTTTGATCTCCATGGTTACAGCGAAAAACTTTACAACCGCCGGTTAATACGCGCGATCATCTCCAGCCTTGGCTAATACTGATAACCAACTAAAAAGGTGCTAAATGTTGCACTCTCTAACTCCTGTTACGAACAAATGAGATATACTTCAAGAATTCCATGAAGGAAGATTCCTTCTGAATGTATCATAAATGTGGAAAGTTAGAGAAAAGCGCCGTTTTAAATTCAGTTGTTGTATTTGTCCGAAAAACGAAATTTGTAAAAATATCTGTTGTTTTCTTTTAGTGGAAGGGGTTAAATTGTCTTATAGGGGGTGACCAACACTTGTCTGCAGGCGCCATTTAACAGAATACCTTTTAATTCTGCACTACAAATCACTAATCATGGGTTCTCGCTTTTTCAAATTAATATTAATCATTATGATTATCACGAACAAGCAGTACATTGTTCGGGTTAATTCGTAATAATTTTTCAAATGCGTATTATGCAAATGGTACACAAACTAAACTATTAAATATATATCTCCAAGACCAATCCGGACTTTTACACGTTGTATACATCATGCGTAAGTATATCTGGGATATAATATCAACTAAATTGAAATATTTTACGAGAATGCAATCCAGGTTTGTAAAGTACTTAAAGTCTTCCTCGGATTTTAAATTCTACAATATTGTCAGCAAAAACAAGGAAATGACAGCCACTCATGCCTCTGTAACAATATTGATATCCCGAATAGAATAGAAGCCACATTTTACAAATAGGCCAGTTCTCATTTAATTATAGAATTATTTTGCTCTCTAATAAATGTATTCCAAGTTTCTAGACATCTTATACTTATTGCGTGCTAGCATTTAAATTAAATACTAAACAGCTTTAATTCTATCAATATTGTGCACTACGTTACAATGACAAATAATAGTAATAATAATAATAATAATAATAATAATAATAATAATAAAGTATTTATAAAGGGTCATATCTCCATTGATTAGGCCATTCAGAAGAGTTGTACATTTATGTAAAATGAGTAGTAAACAGATTAATATATATTAAAATAAAGATGGTAAAATAACACAAGACATTGCCTAGGATGAAGAGGCTAGATATTGTACGTAATTTTAAAGAAATGAGTCTTTATGTGACTGTTGATGGATTCAACCAAATTGTTTGTTCTTGTTACTTCAGGGAAAATGTTCCAGACAGGTTCAGCTTATCATCCAAACGTTCCCACGCTAGAAGTCTTCAATCTGGATTGTGCTCTTGCTAGCAGAGTTTTGATGCTGGAACGCAACTGGCGACCCTGAGATAGTACAACCATGTCTTTGATGTAGATAGGGCATTGTTACTCAGTGCCCTGAAAGTAAGATGAACGACCTTGAACTCTATTCGACGCACAACAGGGTGCCGGTGTAGACGTAGACGAATCGGAGTGATGTGATCGTGTTTTTTGAGTCCACTAATAAGACTAACTGGTCTTGTCTGGATCCTTTAGAGCTTGAGCAACAATGATTGGGATTTGCCAGACAATAGTGAATTGCAATAATCCAATCTAGATGATACAAAGGCATTAACCAAGGATATGGATAAGTCACATGACCATACTCTACGGATGGAAGCGATGTTCCCAAGATGTCGAACACGCATTGCGGACATGTTTGTCCATAGTCACGTGCCTATCAAATATAACTCCAAGGATTCGAGCGGATGATACAGGATTAATACAAATATCATTAAGGGCATTCTTCTTAATACACACAGGGCGCCTCCGTGCTATAGCGGTAACGTGTTGGACCATATATCACTACCACCCGTGTTCGAATCTCGGCGTGGGCATATCTTAAGAGTGTTTTATCTTTGACATCGTTTCATTACCTTTAGATGTCGCTCGGCCCATTTAGCCTACCATGTGCAAAAAAGGTGGCCGTAAAACACCAATCATCATCTTAATACATACTTCTCCTCAGTGGTTGAATCATGATGAAAGCGAGACAATATATGTGTGGTCATCATTTAATTTAAGCTTATTCTCTCTCATTCAATCACTAATTGTGGTTTACTTGGTGCAGTGATGGCAGGTACTGAATGACCTCTTACTAAAGTTGAACGATATTGCATGCTGGGACGTTTCTAACTCAAAGCAATTATAATTAGTGATATAATCTCTATTAAAGACGGTATGCGTTACATTTAGCGAATGCTTTTAATACGGATGAAACGCAACAAACAAATCAAAGGCATGTGGATGGCTTAGCCGTCGTTGTTGCTGCTAAATAGGCGATATTTGATCGGTCTTTCGCTAAAGCATATTTGGCTAATATAATACATCGGTAGAAGGAAGCTGCATGAATAGATAATACAATTAATTTATGCCACAATTGTTGGTATGGATAACACGCCGAGAATGCCCAACACAACCCAATACAACACAATACAATTAATCTCAGACACAGAGACACACATATATATATACACACATATGTTTTTGATTAGTGAGATATTCAGGTAAAACAAAGTTCAATCAAATATGTTGACTATATGATAAAGATATCCGTTACTACATATAATTATGCTGTAATATACTGATAGTAAATACAAACAGGTACTCGTGACCGTATTAACACATATACAAATGTATCAGCGCACGCATAAGTATAAGCCAGTCCGCCAATTCATCCACACGCACACGCACACACAAACACACACACATACACCTGCACCTAGTAATAAATGTATTACTTTTTCAACAGCTCTTTATGTTTTAGTTACCCCATACATAATAAAACTAACATCTCGAAAAATAAATATTATCAATTGAACCACGTAACTATCAGGATCTATTATCGTACATACTTGATCCAGCGATCACGATCCATTCATTGACCACACTAATCCACACTAACAATTCGCCTGATTTAAGCCATTGTCACATTAAAAGGAAATAATCAATCTCAATCACTCGGCAAAGAAAATTAGTCTTCTGTATACAGAAGTCAGTCAGGACAGGGACTACTAAACCAAACACAAATTATCCTAAGCTTAAATAATTAATTCACTCATTCAACAACTCACTCAGTATCCCATTCGCATTAGGATGTCTGACTGCACAACTGCTGAATTGTGTCCTTTATCAACCATAAACACATAATATTCGTCATTATAATTCAAATGTGATATTTTGGGCATAACTATTCTTCGATTATAATTACGGGAAGATATTTATTGGAGAACATTTTCCTCTTTCACTGAATGTCCAAACCCTGAATTACAACATGTGACTTACTTGACCACTAGATGTTACAGTTAATATAATCGGGTAATATGTATATTACCTCAAATATTCTGGTAATACGTCTATTTCTAACTGAGATTTAATACAGATTACCTGAATACTCAGGTAATATACATATTACCTGTTTATACAGATTAACTGTAACGTATACATGTATATCTAATTCGATGCATGCACTTAGTATTATTTCATTATCCCACTATATTCATTGCATTATTTCATATATTCTGTTATATCATCATTTCGTTATTTTGTTCTAACCTTGACCGTGACCTATTACTTTGACCTTTGTTTCTAATATAACAATTGCTACGGAGAAAACAGGTATTAATATATTAAATTTGTTCTCATCATAACAATATCGTCTAATTAAACAGTAATGCCAAATAGTATGAACCTGTTATAATAATAATAATAATAATAATAATAATAATAATAATAATAATAATAATTATTATTATTATTATTATTATGAGGCACGATCACCTTGGACGAAACATGACATGTTTTCTGTTGATTTTTAAGGTTATTAGTGAACAAATGAAATCTTATGTCTGCTGTTTCTCATATAGTATGTTCTCTGGCCAAATACAAACAGGTTTCGGTTCAGTGTATCATCCTATTTAGGACGAAGTAAACAATCCATTAATCAAGTCAGTTGTATTTGGAACGCCACCTGTCGGCCGTAGTCTTTTGTTACCTTGAATAATTTGAACGATTTAATGGAATCAATGTAACTTCAATTCTGCTACCAGTTTGTCACAGTTTAATGGTCCTTTCGCTGCCATCTTTTGATTAAAGATATCAATTTGCGATCGTATTGATAGTGTTTCGCCGAGTTCGCCATTTACAGTTCTAACTGTAGTGACTTTATTATGTTCACAATAATAATGATGATGATGACTATTATTATTATTATTATTATTATTATTATTATTATTATTATTATTATTATTATGGTAATACAACAACAACAACAACACTACATATTATTATGGGTGAGGAAACGAAGACAATATAATGCTCAAACTGGACTTTCCTATCTCGGCCAAAATTGGAGCATTCAGCGATATATCTAATCAGCTAAGACAATTATATGATTGATACTCTAAGATCGAGTGAAATATTGGTATATATAAGAACATAGAGAATAATTACACATAATTTATAATTGAATAATCGCCAAAGGTGTCAAACTCAGCTAGATCAGTGTTATGTATAAGTATTCCTAGGTATTTCTTTCTCGTTGGCAGTAGATGACACTTGGACTTTGTCAATTTCTTATTAAGGACCTTTATCATAAATGTTAGTGAGCAATAGGTAGTTAATGTCCCAAATTACATTTTCCTTTCATATGCTGTTCTATGTACAATATTTTTTATGTTGTGGTTAGCTAGTTTCCGCCTGTCAAGTCTTATCTGTTATCGTTGTTTTAGACTGACTGACAGATTAACTGATTGACAGTTTGACTGATTGAATGGCTGACAGATTGACTGATTGACTGACTGACATATTGACTGACTGACATATTGACTGACTGACGTATTGACAAACTGGTAGATTGACTGACTGACAGAACTGATTGACAGTTTGATTGATTGAATGACTGACAAATTGACTGATTGACAGAACCAATTGAATGACATATTTGAATAGCTCTTTGGTGTTCTGAGCAATTGAATAAATTGAATTAATCATTGATTGAATGGTCGATTGTTTGGCTATTTGTCTGATCGTCTGCGATATATATTGTGTGCTTGTGTCCGTGTGTGCCGGTATGTGTGTAAGTGATTGTGTGTGTGTGTGCGCGTGTGTGCGTGCTTGTGTGCGTGCTTGTGCGTGCGTGCTTGTGCGTGTGTGTGTGTGCCTGTATGGGTGTGTGTTTATGTATATTTCTATGTGAAGAGGAGGAGGACAGAGAGAAAATTGTTAAATTTGTGTTCATCTATTATCACCCAATCTCAAAAACAACAATAAAAAAGATATCCACACCTTAACCCATCCCTAACCAGCGAGGTATCGTATTGAATTAGCCGAATATATGAGTTATTTTTCTACAAAATATGAAATATATGGTTGTTGTCTATAATCAGATATTTATATCAAGCTTGGCCAAAAATATTGATCATTACCCAATACATACTATGGATGAAACGAACCGTACTCAGAAGTTGATAACAACAACCACGCTTATATCATTAAATTACATATTTATATGATACTAGCATAAAGTCCGAATCATTCCCAAACAGATCGTCATACGACAGATAATAATAATGAGCACCATCATAATGACAACAACAATTACCTTTACGGTGAGATACATTGATGACATGTACACGCACATAGACATTAAATAACAATAACAACCTGCCGTACCTTATGAGTGACTATCAAATATAAACATCGGGGCCAGTATGGAAAAAAACTATTGATATCCGGAAGTCACGTGATGTATACGCTTTCCCCGAAATGTTACGTAATACCGACGTAATACCCGCCATTAGCTAACGTCAGTTGAGTTGTTTAACCACGGCACTGGCCATACCTGGGACTACTGGCCGAGTGGTCATTCCCTAGTGACATATCATACAAACACGGATATTAGAAAGATTAGAACCCACATCTTTGACATATACAGGGGAGTGTTCTACTTACTGTGCTATTAGAGCTCCGGAAACATTAGCTAAGTGGAGATTCTCCTTCTACACGGCAGAGCTTAACTCTGATATCCAGATAGCGAAACAATCCGTAAACAGATGTCCTGATCTGCTCCATACACCAATATATCCTCTGTCCAATGTTATCCCGTCTCGCCGCCTCGTCCTTTACTCAATTCAGAACCCCACAACATTCAAGTTATACCAACATCCAGTATCCTAGTGTTCGTCTTCACCAATATCTAGAAACCTAGACGTAAACAGTCTACAGAACATCGGGACATTATCTCAACGTCTGAAGCTCGCCCCTAGAGGGCGCCAGTGGTGACGTCGGGTGGAACACGTGGCTGGCGCTGATATTTATTATAATCTGTCCTAGTTAATTACGGGTCACATCCAGCTACCGACTTTTATCGACAGATAACTCATAAGACCACCATCACTGCACGCATCCACCCCCCGGGTTATAGAACCGGATAATGACATTACCTGGAGCCATAAGCTTTAGGCGTCTAATTAAGTCTCTCATTTTGTGATGTGAGATTAAAGGTGTATTACTGAATGAAAACGAGCCAATATGGCGCCCGTAGCTAGACTCGTTGTCGTATCATACTTTTCCTTTCGGCATCAAACCCCTCTATAGTTATTTCCCATATTTATATTAATCATCCGTCATATTTACTTACCGTGAGTAATTTTGACATCTTTTACGTCCAATCAGACAGTAAGTGAGTTATTTACTCACGATTATGGTAACACCATGAGCTCATAGTGGAGGAAATGAAATGAAATGAACGGATGGCGGGAATCCGAGTGTGGATTATGAATCCTATAAACTCTGCACATATAATGTCTCAAGGCACGAAGATAGGGTTGATTGAAAATCTGGATGCCGCAATAAATGATAGAACTGTCTTATTTGCTTTGATATATTTCATTCTTAGAGAGATTTAAGAATTTTCTGCAACCTTGGGATATGACAGTGAGATGTGGCTGCTATATAAATGTGTGTATGTAGACTGTGTGTGTTAGCAGTGTATGCTAAGGCACTGGTACCGTGCGCGCGCGTGTTCGCATGTGTGTGTGTGTGTGTGTATGTTTGTGTGTTTGTGTGCATGTTTGTGTATGTTCGCATGTGTGTGTGTGCGTGTGTGTGTGTGTGTGTGTGTGTGTGTGTGCTATGTGTGTGTGTGTGCATGTTTGTGTGTGTGCATGTTTGTGTATGTTCGCATGTGTGTGTGCGTGTGCGCGTGTGTGTGTGTGTGTGCGTGTGTACCAGACACCAGTATAGTTTATTTAGCGTTATATTTCATCAACAGGTGGCGCCGAAGTCTAAACGTATATCGCGCTATTTTGCCTAACTTTTGGTGGCCATGTTTGTCTCTAGATGTCACTATTTATCATGGTAAGTGTCCTTCAGCACGATATATGTAATAGTCACTTCGCACACATATTGGGGATATTTAGAACACCCCCCTCTCTCTCTCCTCTTTGTGTGTGTGTGTGTGTGCGCGCGTGTATGTATGTATGTGCGTGTGCGTGTGTACGCGTGTGTGTATGCTCATTTGTTAGAAGTTAAGACATATTAAACATACTTTTCCAGTCTTGTATCTTCACAGTAAATAGCAACAAGTAATGGTCAATTTAAGTATAATTATTTTAGTCACATCATCTCTTCTCACGAGAGGTCAAACTTTATTTTATACTTACACAATAAAGACGCTAGGTGGAGCTAGTAATTGATAGAATTGATTATTATATTGTGTCGTGAATACAGGAATAAAGAATATATTTAGGTTAGGGTTTGTCAGAGGGTATAAGGTCATCAGATGATATGATGATGATGATGATGATGATGCCGATGATAATAATAATGATACTACTACTAATATAATACTAATACTAATACTACTACTAATAATTTTGATGATGATAATAACAATACTGATGTTGATAATGATGATGACCTAATAGTGACAATGTTGATGACTATTTTTGTTTCTACTGTGGTTTCTAATGTTGTTGTGGTTTATGTTGTTGTTGTTGTTGTTAAATGTTTGTTGTGCTATTTCTAACGTGCCAGCATAATTATCACAGATGCTCCTTTCTCTAATTGTAAAAATATAAATATATCAATGACATATATCTGAATTAAAATCGAGAACTAATAAAACATAGCTGTGTCATTGTCAAAGTCACTCTTAATGTACTGGCATATATATATATATATATATATATATATATATATATATATATATATATCGTATATTATTATTATAATATAACTGACATACAAAAATATGAAATGTATTTTCCCACTTTCCCGGCTGATCGTAATTACTGTTGAGGAATATTCAAATCACTTACCTGTAAAACAGCCATTATTCACGAAATTATCATCATCAATATCCATCGTGGTGTTATATCCAGAAGATAGCGAAGTCCCTGCTTCGTTATAATCCACAATAGATATACAGCATATAACCAGCTAGCGGCGAATTATGTGAATATTACACATCAATCTGACGTTAATTCTGATTATTCACTTTAATCTTGTAATCGTACGCAGGTGATATCCGTTGACGTGACAGAGTTATTGTCGATATTGTAAGCGATGTGCTTTCTGTAAATAGAATGTAAAAATATATGATTAGCATTTTCGTAATATGGTGTTAAAAACGATAAAACTCAGGAAAATCCCGATAGGTAAACAATCCTGGACGCACAATGGCCTTCCTGGCGTAACCGTACTTTACCATTATCTGACTTTGTCGGTCTCATCGTAGACCCATAAACCAGTCATCTCTCACGAGCTCTGGTATCAATTAGCATTACTCCTCTGACCAGGAATTGGCAGTGGTCGATGTTTACGTGAGAACGAAGTGGCTACGAGAGCTGGCCTAATCAATCGATAACCGTCTCAAAAATCGATATATTCTCACCAAGGTCGATTATTAGTATTTATTATTATAGAAATCAATCGATCCATTGTCGTCTACTCGGGCCGCAATCCATCGACGACACGTCGTTTTCTCACACTCCCAGAAACGCCGAGAACAAAAGGTTTTCTCGCGTGGAGAGAAACTTGCTGAAATCCATCAGGGAAAAAAACAACACCAACCTCAAAGTTTCAAACTGGAAACAGCTCGATTGGTAGTATATATTACCTGTCGTATAAGAGCCACAGAGCGATCGATTTGGAGTGAAGTCGGTTGTCTAAAGGACTAATGGCAGGTGTGATTTGTTTACTTTAGCGATGCCATGCCGAGTTATTATCGCTGCATTTTAATTTTAATTAACAGATAATAATAGACTCTACATCATTATTGACATGATTCGTCGATAAATGACGTCAATGTGTCACATCAAAGTAAGACTGATTGTAATTTTGAGGACCCGTCCAGTTCCCTCAATGAAGGTAAATGCCCGCGCTGTGAGTCTTGAGGGACAGCGTTTAACTGGTGAGCGTTTTGAAAAGCGTTTCCAGTATTTAGTGACTAATTTGCAGTTAGGTAGTTGACTAGCTTTTGGTATAACAAACTAACACCTACTTATTCCAAGTCACACTCGCCATCTGGTGAGAACCAGACGAATTACAGATATGGGGTAGAAAACATACATCGCTAGGATGAGCCTATACGCCGGTAAAACGACAGTTTAGCGATCAGTGGTACTCAGTACATTCGCAATATTGTTTATAATAAAAGTCTTGTTCCCAACCAACTGCAAGATAATGATTTGTGAGTTATTAATCTTACACATAAGGTAAGTGATTAAGACGGGTGTCATATTTTCAACAAAACGAACTATAAACAAACACAGATTGGCTGTTTGGAATTCACACTCGTGTCAACTTGTTTACAAAATGACAGCAAAAGGGTCGTCTAGAACACCTTTTTATGTCTTCTCATCAAATACGATGAATGATAGCCGAGATATCTATATCTATAACGATAGAATTTCAGGTGTAAAATGTTTCCTTTTTATAACGGTATGTTGAAGCGATACAAAGTAATACATGATTACTGGTCTAACTGATGATTAGTTCACCATATTTAGTAGTTATCATAAATGATGAACATTTACAGGTGATATTAATTAAGGGACCAGGTAACTGATTCAATGCTCTTCTGTGAGATGTGTCCACTCATTAGGCAACAAATGTATATCAGAAACAGTTAATAAAATAAAATAATTAGGAATAATTGTGTTATCTACTGGCATAGATATCATTAATCAAGGAAATTCCACTATCATTAACACACGCGCGCGCGCGTACGTTCTCACCCCTATTTCTATTTTCATTGTCAGCATTTGCAGGATTTCTTTTTTAAATGTTTACTAACATAAAATTCAAATGAAACTATTATCTAACTAAATCTCTATCCCACACTCAAAAGTAAATATTTGGTGTAAGAACCAGGATCATGTCATTTATTAATGACTGCAATTTTGTTATATTTTTGTCAACAATTTTCAAATGTATGGCAATGGTGTCTTTCTTGGCATAACCATTTATTCAGGATCGATATACCTACTACGGAAAGTACATGGATTAAACACTTGTCTGGAGGGAATTTATCAGCTGGTGCTCCAAGAACAGTGTTAGGTCTCTATGGAGCCAGTGATGTTATTGGATACAGCGTGCATTGGAAAGTCAGAGAAAGTAAAACTTACAAAGTCAGACAGAGTGTCGTATTTATCATTTGCTATTGATATAAAACTTCCCTCATCAGCAAATACATTAGAAGATACCAACGAATGGTCAAATCATTTGTGGTTTCTTAATTCAGGATATATACGTTTTATCTATTCATGATCCTATTCGTTGTTCGTGTCTTTAACCTAGCATCATCTCACTGTTCGGGTATTCCCCTTTTTTTTCGTTGCCTATTTGAATGATTGACAGTCGTCTGTCCTTCAGTTTTATCTTTCAACCTCAATATCATACTCTTTATCCTATTTCAAACCTCCAGTTATATAGCTAGATAGATGGATGGGTAGATGGATGGATGGATAGATGAGAGATAGAGAGATGGATAGATATATACACAACGACATATCCACCAACTAAACTAATAATGTTATCAAGACCAATGCCTTCGGATGTGAATGATAACTGTTTTGATGTTATGATGTGCTATTTAAACCCCAATTTAGTGATGTTGTTGTTGGTCCAGTACGGTAGACGTCATTGTCGTATTGTTAAACATAATGTGTACGACCACGGATAATGTCCTGGCGACATAGAGTCTGTTTAGTGAATGGTCAATTGGGGGGCGTTTATTGACAAGATACACACGGAGTACAAACAATTACTTTTACCTCGGGGAATATTAAATATCTAACATCGCACCCCAATTATTGGGTATGTTTACCTTGGTGGAAGTAAAGTCATTATACAACATCATTTAGGAAACCACATTGTTATTGCTATTACAAATATTATGATACTGATAGCTAGGAATTAAACCATGTTCAGGAGCACACCCATAACCACGCGCACACACACACACGCATATATATATATATATATATATATATATATATATATATATATATATAAATTCAATCACTAATTCACATACTCAGGCATTCACTCGCGCGAGAACACACACATAAATACACATACTCACTCAGTCGCTCGCGCACACGCATGCACATACATTGATACATACAATGTTTAGATATTACTGGACTCTATTCTTAATTCATCATTACTCAATCTTCTAGATTCAGACAGACAAACACTCAGATACACGCACACAGATACACGCACGCACACGCACGCACACTTATCTAGGATGTGGTATGTGAATTATTAATCTTTTAATTAAGAAAGAATGCGTTGCTAAGCAACAGTATCATAACATTATGCCAGCAAACACGCAATATCTAAAACATATCATTAAATAAAAACACCCTGATTCGTGTCTATAATAATACTTTATTAAAAGCGCCAAAAAGCATACATATCAAAGCATACATTAGACAATGTCGATAAACAAGGTTAAAATGACCTAGTAAAGATTAAAGTTAAAATGTGCGGTTCTGACCAATGGGTTTATAAAATGTTCGTGTATCATGAGATTCTTCAAGGTGTCGACTACACCGTTATGGCTGGTGTGCTGACTAGATTTCGATGGTGTTGCAAATGCAGCTTCTGATTGTGATATTCCCATTCGAACCAGTCGCCCCACAATAGTCCCTGTACATAGCTTCTCGTGAAGCATATATTGAGCCTGTAAAGGGATAGAGGTGTATTTCATTTGCGAGTCTAATTTAAAGATTTTGGAGAACAAAGACATGGTCTGTTGTCGAATAACTGATTGCAGTGGCTGTGTTTCTAGAGCATTCGATAGAGTTGTCTGATGGTTGTGCTTAGAAACTCCTATTCATTGTTTAAGCATTGTTCCTTGTAATGACTCCATCTGATTCAAGCTCTTGCTACCGATGCCTGCACACTCCGTGCCATAGGTCAGGCTTGGACAGCATATGGTACGCCATAAGTGAGCCTTCAAGTCACTGCCTAGTCCAGGGTATGACATGCCACTGCCATGGAGTCCGAATGTAGTGCGTCGGCAAGCCTTCATGCGTTCTTCTATGCGAGTTTCAGATTTAGCACCTGAGTGGAATATGGTGCCAAGAATGTTCACACTTTCTACTATGTCTATGATCTTTGTGCCTAGGTTCCAATGCGGTTTTGCACTAAGGGGACTTTTGCCGATGCATGATGCACTTAGAGTTAATTACGTTAAAAGAAAACCTCCAGGTTTGCGAATATTTCAGGCGCATGATGATGAGAGTTTGTAGCTCAGTTACTGTAGTACTAATAAGGATGGTATCATTTGCATATACCGCCGAATTAACTGACGAACTGCCAATGCGTACTCCCATGTTGGACTGATACAAGGCAATGAGCAAGTTATTGATGAAAACGTTTGTTACTAAGAGTGACAAGGTACATTAATTAATTATTATTATTATCACTTAAGTCACCGATGGGTGTAAACAAATATCAGAGATAATCGTACAAACTATTGTAATTCCACATAACTGATGATAACTTCAATCGCCTTCAGCGAGTTCGGAATTGTAAGCCTTTGAACTACAAATCATCTGACGATTCGCATTTTCAGATGGCCATAAATATTCAAACTTTCAATTTATGAATAAAAGATCGATGGGTACAACGTTTTATTGGTGATTTAAAGATAACGGTATATAACGAAATATGGTGATAACAAAGTAGGTCTTTTCACAACAACATCATAGATAATGTTATTGTTCAATTCAGCAGAAGCATTCTGCAGTCACACACACACACACACACACACACACACACACACACACACACACACACACACACATATATATATATATATATATAAAGTTACAATTTATATATAGAACAGCTCGGAAGACTTACGAAGTTTGTTATCATACTGGATTGACTAAAGGGAATCTTAATACCCTCAGCAAGCATTAATCCTAAATAAAGCCCCCCTCCCCCCTCGCGCTGATCTAAAAATTTCATTCAATTTCACTCGGTTATGGAATCAAACATTACGAATTCATAAAAGTGATCAATTCTTCTTCCGAAATCGCAGATATTTTCTGAAGCAGCTGCTGGCCGATGTTTTAATAAGTACAGGTGTATAGCTTAAGTTAATGAATGAGCCAAGTCGTTTGTTGAGATAGTTCCAAAAGGGGTAAAGATGCTCCACTAAATGAGACCGTCATTAAAATATAACGCAATTTAAATAATAAATTGTTATCATTTGACGACTAAACAGCTATAACTATCGATTAGTTTAGTCATTTGTGGTTATTATTTATGAAAGGAACTGAAGGAATAACAATCGCAGTAAAGACGTGCCTAACATAATAAAACATCTCACACACAGTCCTTCGCGAGATTTGAGACGAGATTTCAATCATAACTAGTCACGTGGGTGATTATCGTGAATAATAACATCACGATAAAGGAAATGTGAAGATGACAAACAGATTACTGAAGATTGCGTTAATTTCTGTCAGCGAGCGGTAAATTCCCTTCGAACATGTCCTAATTAGTTTTCCTTATTAATGGCTCTCTGTCAGTGCTAGATCTGATGTGAAGGTGTCAAGGTGTCTACTAGGAAGTCATCGAAGCTGCAAATTAATGGATATCAGTAGATTATGATTGACGTTTAACTAATACCAGAGTACCCCCCCCCCCCGAATAAATCCCAAAGAATTATTTTTCACAGACTAACCAAACTATATATAGCAATAACCGTTGGGTCACTCTGACATCAGTGCAGATGATGCAGATGATGCTAAATGATGAGACGTCCACCTTTGTCCACCAGCTTAATTCTGTCAATATTATTGTCAATTTTAATTGTTAATCATCGCCATTAGAAGTTAATATAAGTTACGGTCTTAGAATGAATTTATTATAATGAGTCGTGGTGAATAAAAATATTAATGAACTGAAAGAGAGACTTCAATGTTTAATGCTACAGTTTAACTGTGTAGCTCAGTTTATATCCTAAGTGACAATAACATGGTATTTAAGGATGATATACTGACAATAAATATGAGTATGAGTAACCGAATTTTATCTCATTATCATATTATATTCCGTTGGTTGGGAACTTTCTAACATTATATTTATGCGTACAAATATTTATATTCTCAAATGTGCTATGGTATTATACAAACTTAATGCTTATGATATGATCATTAAAAGGTGACATTTTCTTCACCCCGTGTAACCTCTACTCATAATCTAAATGCAAAGCGTGTAATATAACATTGGATCTAAAGCGTAAACTCCTATGTCACAAACCAAATATAATAAAATAGAAAGTAGAAACATTCTTCTTGGCCAATTAGCGGACGCATACATACCAACAAAGACTAATTCTTTTCTCTGCCAGCCAATTTAATTATCCGACAGTTGTAATGAATGAACATTTATTTTATTTTCCTATTATCCGACCTCTAAATAGGCCATACGAATATGGCAAGTTACATGAAATAGGACGCATCATGACAACATATAACATGTCGACTCTGAGTTGATTATAATTTTCAATATTTTCAGATTCTGACACTTTATTCTTAAAAATATTAAAATATCAACAGTAATCTAATTGAACTCCCAGTATCTTCATATGATAGACAACATAAAGTGTTGGCAACAAAACGTGACAAAATAGGACAATACACGTACACAGTTTAGGATACAAGTCGGATTACCTCTTGTTCTAATGATATAATCTGTTTTAATTGTTTTTAATCTGGTGTTAAATGACTATCTTCTTCAATTACATCACTCACCAATTCTATTCCAGAACAGAATTTGGTGTTTAATCGTTTTAAAGCAAACATACATCGAAATATTAAAACAGATCGATGAATAGAAAATTAATGAGATGTATAAACAGTTAGAATTCTAGATATTGTATAGGATTAATACGGTAGCTATAGCTATATAATCACTATTTCAAAGACGCTGTATCAGGATGGAGATATTTATGTTAATATTTGATACTAGGGACAAGTTAGGTATCATTCAGATGACGAGTCTTTGATTCGGATAATGTACGTATTAAGTAAGTCCAAGTTGGTAGAAGTGTTGTCAGTCATTTTAATTACATCTACACCTCACACAAATATATATATATATATATATATATATATATATATATATATCGAGTATTTGTAAATCAATACCAAATAAAATGTTAGCAATGCGAGTAATTAGGATATTTTCATATTTGAATATGATATGAAAATAGTACACTGAATAGTTGAATAAGTCACATATTGTGTGATATCTATTATAGTTAGTAACAGTAAACCATAAGTCAGTTAAGTGCAAGCTTCATCCTCTGTACTTTATCCACAGTTAGTAACAGTAAACCATAAGTCAGTTAAGTGCAACCTTCATCCTCTGTACTTTACCCACATTTAGTAACAGTAAACCATAAGTCAGTTAAGTGCAACCTTCATCCTCTGTACATTACCCACAGTCAGTAACAGTAAACCATAAGTCAGTTAAGTGCAACCTTCATCCTCTGTACTTTACCCACAGTCAGTAACAGTAAACCATAAGTCAGTTAAGTGCAACCTTCATCCTCTGTACTTTACCCACAGTCAGTAACAGTAAACCATAAGTCAGTTAAGTGCAACCTTCATCTTCTGTACTTTACCCACAGTCAGTAACAGTAAACCATAAGTCAGTTAAGTGCAATCTTCATCCTCTGTACTTTACCCACAGTCAGTAACAGTAAATATTATTATTAAGCAGTTACTCAATCCGTGAATTGATGAGGACGCTACAAATGAGGAATGTAATAAATGTTTAATTAAATTTTACATACAAACTAATCACATTACACAGATTTTGTTTACGAGGAGATTTAGTTCTCCTGGACAAGATAAATGGCGTCCCGACAGAACAAAAACAAATACGGCAATTTTATGTATCTGGCTGGCATAACAAAATTGATGATTATCGCACTCACTCGTCCACCCATCAACTCACTCATCCACTCACTCACTCACTCACTCAATCAATCAATTACAACTTCAATCTCTCATAATCTATCCAGCCACAAACTGACTGACAGGGAAATGAATGATTTTATATTCGCCTCTCGATCTGTTTACGTCAAACTCGCGCTGCCTTTGGGATAACTCACTTAGAACGGATGACTTGTACGGATGACTGGATCGGATGGCGCCTCGCGTACTGAGTCGAGAACCCACTGGTCTGGCTTCATAACGGTCGGGTCTCCGAATGACATTACTATCTCCCAGTAAGCTAACAGAATACGTGTAGAACTGGTACTAAGCTAGAGACATCTTTGCGATGGCTATGTGTTTGAGTAACGCTTTGCGCCTATAAAGGCAGCATGCGTTGTATGCTTCCTTGGGAGTTGAGATGTGTGCTGAGTGGAAATAGGTCTGAGTCAGGGAAAATAATACTGTAAAGCGCCCTAGAGTAGCTATCTAGCTGAATAGGGCTCTAGATAAATATCACATATTATTATTATTATTATTATTATTATTATTATATGGTCTGTACTTTACTGTTTCACAACGAGGACTAATTCTAAATAAATTTACAATTTACATTAGATGGCTTATTAGGCGAAGAAAACCTTGCCAGTTGCCTGATTGGATGAAAACTCTTTCTGTAATTTCACTCCCGGGATTCGAACCTGACCTCCCGCACACCATGACAATGAGTAAGAAAGTCCCGCGTACAGTTTTCTAGTACATATACTAAAACGTGTAAATCATAATTATCATCATCATTATCATCATCAGCAGCATCATCATCATCTATTACGTTCAGCGACATTGATGTAGCTAGATGTTGTAGATAATGAGGTATTTCTAATAGAGATGCCTCAATATTATTATGGCGAAGTTCAGATCTGGTTATAACACCGTTAAGTGTCAGTCTACTTAGTTACTGACACTTAGATTACTGTACACGAACTGCTCAAACCAGAAAAAGAGAATTTGTTCTATTAAAGTGTTATAACAAGACTCAGAGAATATCTAATAGGTCAGGTTACTTAGGTCTACAAGTAAGTTATCTACGTAACATCCGTGTCTTACGCCTATTTACTGTGTACATATCCAGAACGTCTATTAAATTCTCGAAATACGAAGAGTGCAACATGAGTTGAGATTGTTATTGACTCATGGAAGACAAATGTATCCTGTCAGTCACATTCGGCGTGACTTCGTCAATTATGTAGACAACAGCTTGTTTGTCGGGATATCTACTGGAGATATACAGCTAGTCCCAAACTGAAATAATCACAGCACACTCTACTATGCTTACGAGAGAGAGAGAGAGAGAGAGAGAGAGAGAGAGAGAGAGAGAGAGAGAGAGAGAGAAGTATCTCCTTACTAAACTATGACATGCGACCAGACAATCTATAGAAGGCAAACACGATCATGACGTCATTGCCTCTGTCAGGACAATGGCTGTTTAGGAAGAGGATTGTCCTGTTTCAGCGGCTAACACTGTATACTGTTGTCGGGGATAATCTCGTATTTAGGAACTCTAATACAGGTACACAACATGTCGTGTATTGTTATATCACGACAATGACAATTACCCATCATTGATGTTAACGTACATAACCCATCACTGAGTTTCATGATCTTATGTGATTATCGATGGAGGACCCAGAAATGATTTATTAATTAGTTATATGTTTTACTCTTAAATATTATTTCCTTAAGGGATCGCGATACTCCATTTTTTATTTTTTTTATTGGATTAAATAAAATTATGATAACAAATAATGTAATAATGTATATTGACATTAAAAAGATTTAATTACTATTTCGATATAGGCTTCAACACCTTTAGCATTCACCAATTCATCTTTTTAAAGGAGAATGTTATTCCAACTGTTATTCGGATTGACATTTCCAAATAAAAGTAATCTATGACATTTTATTTTAATTATCTTGGAATTTTCAGTGTAATGACAATTATATTTAGTTGAACATTTTTATCGTTTATGTATTTGCACTAAATATATTTATCTACTTGATAGAACCTGGTCGATTTAATGCAAGTTCCCTGTTTTGAAACACACCTTGTGTGTTATATAGAAACACACATTTATTTGGCCATTACACGCTGAACAGAAGACCGGACATAGAAAATGTGTTTTCCATTCATTAATTTCATTATAACAGAACATTGATTTTACATCAAATAATGAATATAATTTAACGATTCCTTCAAGTATACAGTATGCATTTATTTATTATGTTTATTTTCCAGATAGTAAAACGGCTCTTTGTTTACTTTCATTACCGAATATTTCTTTATTTCAGGGCAAATTCATAGAGAATTTACGTGGTTTAAGAAAAGTATAAAAATAGCTCATCGACATGTGTTATGTGGTGATTATTTTTAGAATGAGTCATGGAATTGGAAATGAGGAGAGAGTTTGGTATACCTAGAGTTATGTTTTAGAAGAATAGCGGATATTAATACTGATACAATGAAAATGAAAACCGACAATGACATATATTGATTAAATCCACCAGACATACAACACACACACACACACACACACACACACACACACACACACACACATATATATATATATATATAATATATATATATATATATATACATACATACACACACATATATAATCAGAAATCCATGAACTTTGATCGAGGGAGTAAATTACCTACTACAAATTGATGTCAACTGTGACATGTCACATGTCACATGGCTAAGAGTTGAATTTAGAAAGATCAGCACATCATTAATTATGTTTAATACTCAGTGAATAGTAATTCTAGATTTAACAAATCGTAACTGGTAAGTTACAGCATCTGTACTCACTATGCCTCCAAATGATTTTCCCATCGATGAGAAGAGAATAGATAGTTCGTGTCAACAATTTTCTTCCTTCTTAATGGACTCAATTGTTCAAGTTTACCTTAATGTAAAATACAAAACGTGAATACTTATCAATTTTGTTATATATACAAAGTTTATTTTGTTAGGCTAACAATGCTTGGTTGTGTTATTAAACAAATTCGTGACATTTTTGCTTCCCATATGTGTCGAGGTATTTATGTATATGAACGTATTGAGAAATATTCCATATCGGATACTTTGAATTTCTTTTTTTAATATACGTATCGTATTATCATAATGTCATGAACTTTCGTAAGCGAGATGAGGTGGTATTAGTTTCACAAAATATCTAACAAAGAAAGAAGACAAAATGTTTTAAGTTACAAATAAAGCTCAAATTGTTCGATTTTATTGTAATATTCTACTTTAGAATCGTCGATTAATTTATCAAATACTGAATAACATCGCTTTAAGGATACGATACTATTATATAAATTGTTCTTCGTATAACACAGTTAATTGATATTACAGTTCTCGGTTCTGTTACCTGTGTTATCCTTTGAATATATCGTTCATATTCCTTTACATGCATTAATTCGACCAATTAAACGTTAGTTGTGTTATCGTATAATTTCAACGCATGACATACCTGAAACATATGACAGGGAGATGGCTCTTTGGGGGAAAATATTAAATGATTAGAATAAACTTGTGTTTACTCTGGACGCAAATCGAGATCGATAAACAATGGCATATTGTCGTAATGAGTCACTGATCTCGTTTATCCTACAAGTTGTGAATAGTCACATCCTTCAGCGTCAGACTGTCAACGTGATTCATCATCCGTCACGTGAGAACATCACGTTGTATCCATTATATTCCAACTTATCTACTTGTCTCATCTATTGTCTGCTGTTCTTCTATGACAAGTTAATCAATGGCAAGCTTTAATTTCCAATCGGCAACAAGTCTTCTTCGAAATAACACAAATAATGACGTCATTCATCAGGTAACGTTATTGACGTTTGTTGACAGTCTGATGTTGTTGACATTGACAAAAGAGCTTCAGGTGAGATTGTTTCCTTGTTCCTTGCTCCCTTCCTTCCTTCCTTCCTTCCTTCCTTCCTTCCTTGATTCACTGTTTCATTGATTCATATTTCATGATTTATGGTATTCCCATCAAATATCGAGTATGGTTGAGATTCATTGGACAAATTACAGGCGTACCTCGTATGATATATATACTACTACAAAAATGCAGTTTGCAGTAAAGTCCATAGCATGACATAATTATGTTGTGCTGATGAATTAATGATGAAATATTAGATTATTTTGGTACATGATTATTGACGTCGTAAACGTATCAGATATAATATAAAGAAAATGCTAATTATGATCATTCAGGGAATTATATTTTTTATCATTATCTCATTGATCCATTTAGCCACAAACACTATCTTGAATATATAGAACATACTTCTATAATATGTTCTATTAAAAGTCTATATTATTTAAATACTATTCCATAAAAGCTATTCAGGATAACGAACCACATTGAAATACACATTTGCCATAGAGTTCTGCAGTAAACGAATAATATCTTGTTTACGACAGGTTATTATCATATATTACCATCTAAGTATTTAGAAAGTGTGATCAGAAAGGTGATAAGCTAGAATATCTTCGATAATTAAATATGTCCCCCTTGTACATCCACAATACAATGCGATACAAATTCAAGAATACTGTCAAGATTCAATTAATGCATTATCAAATCAGTTTCAAATCAGCTTGACTAAGAAACTTGGGTTAACAACGGCCATTTTGATGCACCCATAAGTACAAATCTGTTCCACGGATTATACTAAAAAGAATTTATGCAAAAATATATTATCTGAAATAATATAATACTCTGAAACATCAGGATTTGACTATTGGCTCATCGGAATCGTTAGTACTTAGAAACTAAGTTCAAATTAATTTTGTCACCCGAATAATATCCTCGTAACACTTGCTTGACTGAAACTAATAGACATCTTGCACTAAGTGTTGCCAAAACTCGTCGAACGTTTGCACAAAGTGTTGCCTAGCACGTGCTGATTCTCTACCTGACTACATGCCTGTGTGGTTTCAGTTATATATGACTTCTTACTAAACATATTATGTTCAATCCTTGCCTGTCTCTTTTCAATGGGAAAGACAAACTGAATACGGAAAGAAACTCTTATATCCGAACCCCTTCTTAGCAATACATAGAGAAAGCTGCATAATTCGGTATGTCAATAAATATTTCTGGAAATCTTAGTATGATTCCAACTGGAAACAAAGCTGAATCATACATTATGTAATCAGAAAGTGAAGTTTAGCTGAATAGTTAGTTATCTATTGGTATTATTCTCTGGTTTGTTCCAATATTTTTAACATCAGATAGCTGTTAATATTCTCAGGTAATCCAAATGTTATCAGCACGATCATCATTGTAGTGAAAAACATAACATATTTCAACAGGTACCAGTTTTATTAATTGCAGGTATTCGTGTTAGATTTATTTATACGGAACTCAGATTATAGATGTACATTGCAGAGACTTCTGTGCTTTTATTGTAAAACTTTACTGTTCACTGAATAACAAAAGTCAGTATGGCTGGAGCGATTGGCTAAGCCATTATATACCATAACCGAAAGTATACCCATTGGTTATGCCTGTGTTTCAAAACAGCACATTAATAAGTATTAAGTTTCGCAATGTTGAACTACCTGCAGGTGACTGGTTCTTCCTGAAGTTAGCCATAATCGTCATTACTTATAATGTGTTTAGTACAAAAAGGGGATAGCTGTCACTTGCCAAAATATATAATTTGTTCTGTTTATAAAGTTTTACTCTGGATCCATTAAGTCTCTGATACTTTATCTGAACTGAGACATTTATAGTATATACCAGTGTTCATTTCGGATTTTTATTTATCAAACGGTTTTTATATCATAGCTAACTGATACACTGATATTGCTGAACGATCCAATGTTATCTATGTCCTTGCGTACGCGGCATCCATAATCACTAATCCGGCTAAGGGAAATATTAATTAAGTATTATTACAAACCTTAAGACATCCTGGATTACAAACCGACGGAATTGATCGCACCCATTGTCTACCAGAAACGTTTTGTTTTTATGAAAATCTTTTCTTCAGGATCAAGTATTTGTTACTCAACCCGATTAACATTGGTCGGTTTAAAGCAGTTACATTAAAGTAAAGTGCTACAGGGAATAATAAATGTAAACAAAGATATCAATATCACTAATAGACTAATTCTGGCGTCTTCATTAAGTATGCGTTCTTGAGACTTTTGTAATGAGTACAAATAATCACAATAACTCACAGTGAGATAGTGTAGTATATATCGCTATTCACATTTGGTTTCACATGTTTTCCTCGACTATTCACAACTCTTCACATACAATACTAACATTTCATCTCCAGCAGAGTGAGTAGATAATTGTCACGACTTATGGACGATTGTATTTGGACAACAACGCATCATACAGTCACAAGAGTGATCCTTGTTTATGAGGTATAGCTCATTACAATTGAGATAAAGTAACTCAGACTAAAGTCTTCTTTTGTTAGATCGATAACAAAAAGTACATGTCTCATCAGGACTGAGTTACTGCAACCAGAATTCTTTTGATAATTGTGTGCGAGTATATTTTTGTTTGTGTGTTTGTGCGTTTTCGCACGTGTGTGTGTGTGTGTGTTTATTTGCAAGAGTGTTTTCCCATGTGTGTGTGTGTTGTGTGTATGTTCATGTGTGTGCGTGCGTGTGTGCGTGCGTGTGCGTGCTTGTGTTCATTTGCTTATCTTTTCTCTTTATATCTGGTTGTAATGATATATGTCTGTTAACTGTTGCATACATAACTAAATTATGTGTAATAAACCAATAATTATACCATTAGCCATCCATTAGCCATCGGGATTGTATAAAGGAAATAATTTATCCTGTGTGCCTAAGTATGATTATCGAGACAACAATCTCGGCGCACTCGTTCTAATTTATAACTTTTGATGTTTCTAAATAACATCCGGGTTTCCTTCTACATCTTCATCTCGTGGTATTTCTTATATCAAAGTATACGTCTATCGGCATCATTATTCTAGACATTACTGGTTTTATTTATGCATAGAAGAAGAAGAACAAAGAAATCGTTTTGATTGCTCACGAAACAAAAACTAAAGCTACTAGGAAGGTCATCAATAATAAAATACAGCTCTGTCAAAATAGTAAATTTTAGTAAATTGATGTATTGCCAAAACAGTGAAGTCAGTACAAACATGAATGAAATATGATAAAACGGGAGGTTCGTTTTAATGAATATCATTAGCAGGAGATAATTGGAAATGACTGCCTCAAGACCAGGGCTAGACCACCACCACCACCACCATCGAGTTTTAGTAGTTATATTAATGGCAATAAATATAGCAGTTGAAGCATTGCAGTTGTATTAGTATTAGTGTTATTATTATTATTACCATTAGTAATAGTAGTATTAGTTGTTGTTGTTATTGTAGTTAGTGTTGTTGTTGTAGCTCTAATTGTTACTGATGTACTAAGTTAGAAAAGTTATGCGAGCAACAAGTTCTATTTTTGGTATGCAAAAACACTTAGTTCAAGTTTAGCCAGTAATGAATGGTAAAGAAAAAGAAACACGCTAAAGGCCACAATACCACGAGGAGTGTCGTTACGGCTACAAGATAACCAAATTAATGGACTCTATGCACGACCATCAAGTTTTCTGTATTATGGTTGGCGATATTTTACGTATTGTAGCAGGAACGATACACATTTTACCTATGGATCTGTTAAATATCTTAATATTTTGTATGAGGACTCACCTATTTGTCAATGTATATACACACACACACAATATATATATATATATATATATATATATATATATATATATATATATATATATATATCTGTGTGTGTAAATATACAAAGATAGTTATCAAATGTTTTAAAAGGGTGTTAAAAAGTTAATTATAAACCAATAAACTGACAAACAGACAGACACACACACACACACACACACACAGAGAGAGAGAGAGAGAGAGAGAGAGAGAGAGAGAGAGAGAGAGAGAGAGAGAGAGAGAGATACTGTAGAGTATTTTAATACCCAGGTGTGATATATTTCCCACGTTTTTCATTCCTGATGATTACCTAGCTCTAAACTAGTTAGAGTGTCTTGAAGGTTTAACACTATCTAGCCATACATCCTGAAGCCTTCCAGTAACCTCATAATGCCGTTTTATGCCTCATCCGGCTTAGTTCATTACCCGTGCTAATATCTGTCTTATGACCTTTTGGGTCACCTTCAGTACACCATCTCGGAGAAGATATCGAATTAAGACATGTTGTTGTAGAGAGTCGACAGTAGCACCTCAGAAAGTACATTATTTATACGCGCATCAGAGAATGATAAATCCTCGAATGACCGTCGTTTTTAGTGGAAGCGTAATGCATAATATGGAAACTAATTCTTGCTTTAATGATTTCCGATCATTATGGCCTCGTCTTGTATTCTTTTACATGAGTCCTCCTTTGCTCAAATGATTGATAGTAAGAATACAACTTAACATCTTAGCAAAGTGATTCAGATGTGATATGCTGATGAATTAACGTTTTTGTCCCCGCTCACTGACTTCGTGCTGACCTGTGAATGCGCACGGCTTCCACCAGGATTCGTTCAGGGATATATTACTGATGCACAGTTGCCTCTATCAGTGAAAATCGTACCTTGGAATTTTAAGTGCAGATCACCAATTATAACCATGTTCTCGTTTTCTGTTGTTCAATTCAATTCCTAGATGAGATTATTTATGTATCAAGTTGTTTGGTGTTATGTCAGCCAGAACATGTAGTTTTAAATCTGCTTTCCGTGTAAAACAACCCAGAACAACTCTAGTTGCTCTTAGATGTTATATAAAATACTACTACTACTACTTATTATTATTATTATTATTATTATTAGTAGTAGTAGTAGTATTATTATGTATTATTATTATTAAACATAGCTTTTATAATCTTTTATGAAGCAGTTATCTGATTCATTGTGAAAGATTGTTGATCGGCGATCTATAGTATTTTATAATAATACAATAAAGGTCAACACACCCTACTTATTTAAAGAAATGTTGTATGTCTGACTTTGCGTACAAAAGTCGGTATCAGATCTTTATTTCTTATCATCCGAGATGTTTTAAGGTCAAATAAAACCGAAATCTATTTCAATATTTGATCAATGGTATCAGAAACTGCTTACTTAGAGCCCACGAGTTAAAGCGATTACCAAACCAAAGTAATCGATTACGATTACGATCATTTGATAATGTGTAATGATTATGAATACGATTACATGAATACTGATTGTAACAGATTGTAATTAAATTGTAAAGTAATCATCCTTACGATCATGATTATATTATATATCACCCAACTATGAATATGATATGTCTGATATCACTACTAAATAAAAAGAATGGACAGTTCTAGATGTATATCTATTAATCAAAGTGAGGAATAGTTTGTATCTACATGGCCTCTTTGAAGGCATAGTCTATATGAGATGGCAGTAATCAAGACAATATTTTTATATTTGTCTGGGATGTGTCATCGCCAACTTCACTCAGGATGATATATGTTTGAACTGATACTGTAAAACGTACTTTTGCATGAATTTATAAAGGGATTATGGAGAATCGTCAGTGTCGGTGTAGTTCTTCTTATGTCCTGATCAACTAAGTTAATTATTAGTTCAGCATACTAGTCGTGACTGCATCATATTGCCTGCCAGGTAAATTCACAATCAACCTATTGTGCACACATATACAACACATTATACCATATATTACCATATTAATTAGACGAATCGTTTTTTAAGTGTAATTAGCATTATATAAAATAGTGGAACTTGTTTCCGTTTAACTATACGACGCAGCATCCATAGCCATTTAGGTCTCTCAACGAAATAGGTTAATTAGCAAAATTACAAGTCATGGAATGTATAATAGAAAGGTGAGAAGGAGTGGAGATAAAATCGCATAATATTTATTTCTAAACTTCCCTGTGTAAACACGAAAGTAATCAGTGATTAATACTTTATATGGCTTTTAATCGATTACGATTACAGTGCATCTTAACTGACTGTTACGATCATTTAAGATCATGTAGTCGATTATATTGAAATACAATTATAGATTATGGTTAGAAAACAAAAAGATTTGCATATTCATCTTCTTTGTTTTAGTTTTTTTACCTTACAGCCGTTTTGTATGTTGTTAGAGGCATCTAAAAGTAGGCGATACTAAGTCACCATTCATTCCAGTGCGTCATTAAACCCTACCAACTCACTGATTGACTGACTGAATTATTCTCACTCACTCACTCACTCACTCACTCACCACCACCACCACCACCACCACCACCACCACCACCACCACCACCACCACCACCACCACTCACCACCACTCACCACCACCACCACCACTCACCACCACCACCACCACCCACCACCACCACCACCACCACCACCACCACTCACTCACAATGTAGCCAGCTTAGATACTACACAATAAAAATCGATCTAATTCGAATTTATTGCCTTCAACGTTTTATAATGACCGGCAATTAACCGGAGAATAATTTGCTGCCTCACTGAATGACTAAATGTTACATTAATGGATCCAAAATTCGTAGTCATTAATTCTGATAACAAAACAGCCAGAGCTCAATTACGTTAACAAGCTCAATTACAACACCGCGGAAGAATGGCGTATCTTAAGCTTACTCTTCTCATTACTACATTTAGTAATTCTCTTCCATATGTCTACATCCAGTAATCGAACAAATTCTCTCTATTTTCTCTTTACTTCCACCAGCTATACACAGAGACGGTAAACTCTTTGGTAATTTCAACACAAAAATAAGGTACGATGTTGTGCGGATTTAGTCAAAGGAAAACATCAAACTTGGGAAGCATTACCTTGGCAATTTATTTTAATATATCTATCGTACACTAAAGTCTGGTTTATTAGCACTGCACCTATCAATGGCACACATTTAGCCTTTTTGTTTGCTGGTTTCAGAATATTATATTTTCAGAAGAATGGATCTTGAAATAGGAAAGACAAACAGTTTTATCATCATTTCTATTCGTTATTGTTATCTTCTCATCAAACGACGTGAAATATAATCATCTATTGGTTATATAACACAGGAATATGTTTCGGATAGTTCAGCCATCAGATATGTTACAATATTGAAACTGGTGTCTATTACCTATTATGTATCATATATTTAATTTTGGCTCTCCGTTTAATTGATTCCATTGGATTATTTTTTATTTATGTTATTATCTTTCTTTTTTAAATGATCACTCGAGACCCAATATCATCGTTAAGTCAAGTGTTTAAAACAAGAACCATTTTTTTGTTAGTTTTTACTAGAATTTTGCTGAGTCGTATTTCTTCTTCTTGATAGATGGATCGATGGATGGATGGATGAATGTATGGATGGCTGGATGGATGGCTGGCTGGCTGGCTGGCTGGCTGGCTGGATGGATGGATGGATGGATGGATGGATGGATGGATGGATGGATAGATAGATAGATAGATAGATAGATAGATAGATAGATAGATAGATAGATAGATAGATAGATAGATAGATAGATAGATAGATAGATAGATAGATAGATAATTAATAATAGTACACCCCATGGGGTTAAGGTTGTATGTTTATCGAAGCATCCACGTAGGGTCGGATGCAAGTAATATGATTACTGTGCCCACAACACCATCTAATGTTCTATACCAGAAAATACTGGTGATGTGACTTCAACTTCATCATGCAGCTCCGGCTCACAAAAATGTGTGCGTTTGTGAGGGGGGGGGGAGGATTAGGATCATGTTGTAAGTTGGTTATGAAATATTGAAGGTTAGTAGACTTCATCTTAGTGTATTACAATAAATGGATCAAAACATGCAAGTCAAATAAAAGGACCGTTTTCAGTGTTGCGAATTTAAAAGTTGAATACAAGCATCCACAAAACGTACACAATTGTTAAGATATGCTACAATACCACATAGCCACCATATGATAATGTATGAAAGGACAAACAACTTGATATTTAGATATTGTTTTCTTCGTTCTTATTAGTTCCATTCATATCAGACACAAATTGAGACACTTCTTAAATTCCTACAAGTGTTAGGACGTGATACTGAGAATGTCACTCGTTGTTTACCCTCTCAGTCTTTGAGTAAGACGACTGGATTAGCTATGTATGACTTCCTGCTAAATACTCAACTCATGCATTTAATCGAAATATTTCATTTGGGCACATCCTATATTTGCGTTGCGCACTCAATCATTCACTCACTCTGCAACGAATAGTTGATATTAGAATATATTTAATTGACTTACCTTTAGTACAATGATGTTTCCCAACGTTATCGGTCAGAAGTGACGTTGTGCTGCATCCTTCACAGTTTGTATTAATCCAAAAACAGGAAATTCACTACCAACTTGTGTGAGATTGTTACATCAACATTTTGTTTCCATGTCATCCACGTTAGCTTTCTCTTTCTGGTCATGCGATATTTGCTGATATCACGTGATGGAACTTCTGGAAATAAGTATTTAAAAAAGATAATTAGCATTTTCTTAATTTTTGTATTGCCATTTCTGAAAACAAAATAATCTACATTCTATCAGGTAGACCTCTGACTAGGACTTGTACCTACATGGTCGGGTCAATGTCTATGTGAGAACGAAGTGGATAAGAGGGACGGGGAAGACGGGGTGAGGGGAGGGGGTGATACCCAGTTAGTCGATAACAATATCAAGGTCGAAACATCCTCAATAGGATATGTTATTATGGATGTCAGGTGACCTGTTATCACCCACTAAGGCCGTGATCTATAGGTATATTATTTTTCCAAAACACACAGAACAATATTTTCACACGTCGAAAGTAGATTATTAAAACCACCGGAAAACGTAACAATAACAGAAATACATTGACTAAATATATATGTTTTCTTGCATATAAGGCCATATTAACCCATGGCCGAGAATATAAGCTTTTACGTACTATGTGCCACTCTCTAGTACTTCAATATTTCACCTCACTACAGCTGACAACCTGAACCTGGTATGCATAAATAAGCATTAAAATAATATATATATATATATATATATATATATATATATATATATTATTGCTTAATTAAATTTGTAATGTTACATAATAAAACTCATTGATAATTATTCAATAAATATGAATTTGACTCTCACGTAATTTGCGCCATTAAAGTGATATATGTAGTCCTAGTGGCATATTTTCGACTATCACCAAATATTATAATTGAGTCTAAAGGAGTTACTTCATTTTGCGTGACATGTTGTAATAATTGGTTGTCATTGTGAATGTGTCAAGTTGTGCGATGTTTGAACTTGATTTACAGCTATGACCTTTTGTCACAAGTGATACACAATACTTTAGCCATAATTTGTTTTATCATATGGATGAATGTATATAATATACAACAGGGAGTGGGTATTAATGTCGGAAGTGTGTATGTTTAAGTTAGTTTGTAAATTTGTATTTAAAACAAACCATATTGTTTGTGTGACATAATTGAACCCTAATCTAAATATATGTTTGTGTATTATTTAAAGCTGTAGTATAACGTGGTGTCACATATACTTATGAGCTGTGAATGTATGTGCCTATGTGGGTTATAGTAGTGGGAAATACAAGTAAAATCACTGCTCATGTGTAACATATGGATATTTAATGTTCATTTATAGGATCATTTGCTCCAGACACAATTCTGTATGTCTGATTGGGTGCCCTTCATGGCTTAAGTGGTAGTAGTGTTGGCCATAGATCTATAGTACTATCACCTATTTGTTATAAGTTGTTTGTCTATATATTTAATATCGTCATAATTCCCCACCGCACGAATAACTCTGCTAATACTTTGTTATGAGAAAAATATATATCTCTCTCTCTCTCTCTCTCTCTTTTTATATATATATATATATATATATATATATATATATATATATATATATATATATATATATATATATATATATGTGTGTGTGTGTGTGTACATATATATATAGCATATAGTTATCACATATACGCGGACATTGTGTATCCAATTTGCCCAGAAAATCAAATACGAATCACCTACAGCCGTGGAGTTTGGGAGTAGAACACCCAAGTCAGATCACGGCAGTAGTGAAAATGTTTAGATTAATTATTTAAGCAGCCCTATTTATAGCTATTTTTTAATTGCTGTATCTTTCTTCAAAGCAATACTATATAAACCATATAACCCAATTGTCACTGTCTTCAAAGATCAGTTTTTACAACGGGCAGGCGTCATGAAGCGACTACTATTAAAATTGTTTATCTTAATTGCTATTAAAAGACTGACATCTGCGCTCAAGCAGACCGTAATGGCGCGTCATAGCTTCCGTACTGTTTGAACTATGCTATCATTTTCAAACCTGACCTAACGTCTGCTATTGTAGTTCTTATATGTTATTTATGACAAGCAGATTAGAGCTGATCTTGAATGTCATAGTACAAACTGGACATAACTGGACCTAGGAAAGATAATTCTATTCCCACATACAACCAAGGTGAATTTTATAAGTTGTTATATAAAACCCACCAACCGCACGAGCCGTGTCCAATGCCACCGCTCGAGATGCGATGCAGTGTTTCTATTCCTGAGTCAGGAGTACATGCTTTAAGAGCGTACTGTGTCTGCTACAGTCGTTTAAATGCTGGATAACCAGGCCAAACATCTAAACGGCGTGCCTCCAAAGACGCAAATAGTGCACGGAATATATAGCTCTATATAAACTTTTCTTGAATGCAGGGACCGGGAAATATGGTCTCCACGCATAGAAAACGGAACTTTCTCAACCGCAGCATAATATGTCTTGTGATATTTGCTGGAGGGTCAAATACCTCATAAACATACAAATCCAATAAATACTATGACCTACTCGTCGCTATTACATCGGCGCTTTAGCAGACCGTTATGGCAGAATTGCCCTTCTATATATTAACATTTTCAAATATACATACATTAATCTAAAAATAAAATGTTCCATACCTCCACATATTGATAAATGTGTGCGTATACCTAAGCATGTGTCTGGTCTACTCATCAGCCTGTGGGATCCAGCTAATTCGCTTTTCGTACGCGCCACAACTTGTCACGCCCACAGGAAAGCGGCTACATGCAGGCTACGTACAAAAAGCGGAAGCACGTAAAAAACATACCATTTGATACCACAGCTCGCAACAAACAACACGTGCGTGTGGTTCAATGGTGACTTGCTACATACATATCATAAACTATTTTGACACCACAGTTTACATGCAACAGTAATTTTCTGTGATCCAAAAGAAACCTGTATATAAAACATTTCGACACCTCAGATGCTGACCTCAGCTTTATTCTGGGTTCGAATAACTAAATAAATCCTACCTATATGAACCATATATATCGGTACACGTCCGATTAGTCTGGCGTCGAAGTTTTTCTCTAACCCAAGTTAAAAGTCAGGCCTTTTATATACCCTCGGCATGTTAACAAACATTACAGTTTGTTCACCACAAAAGAATGTACACTAACTCAGTACGGTCTCACTGGAGTGATTTAACTAAATAAAAACAAAGTAGCAATACCGCACAATGTATTATTACTGGACTAGAACGAAATTTCGTCTCAAACCTGAGTAAATACTATGAATTACTCGAACCTAACAGCTAATCCTCATACGTTTCCGTTCATCACTAAGAGAACGTTCATTCACGCCTAATTTAGCGTCCCTAAGTATATGCAGTTAGGTGTGGTGGGATCTAAATTAAAGCGCCCATCCACTTGATCTATTTGACCCATGGTCGAGAACAGCGGATTTCAGGCAGATCTCCGATACTGCGAATGACATGTAGGGGTGTGTGTAGTGTGTGTGTGTGTGGTGTGTAGGTGTGTGTGTGTGTGTGTGTGTGTGTATGTGTGTGTGCTGGTGTTCCATTTTGGTTAGGGCACTGCGTTACAAACCTCCATGTTTTGAGTTATAATCTGGCTCATACCTGTGTTTGTGAGATATGTTGCTCAAAAACTAAACAACTCAACACACATTAGCGGCCAATGGGAAGACAACTAAGGTTATATTAGTAGGGAAATTGTTAAAATATGTATGTATCTATCATATATACTAAATATATATATATATATATATATATATATATATATATATATACGTGTTTGTATTCCGCAGAATGGCCACATACAAAATGAGACTAATACAATCCAAGGAAACTCATCAACGTTCTTGAATAATCGCCTTTCCAATAATTTCGTCTTTTATACAAGGTTTATTCGCAATGGAAATTTAATAATGAAATAATCAATCAAGAACAACACGAACTCTATGCCACATCAGATGGTAGATTATATGATGTCAAGACTAGAATCCTTAATTAATTAATTAATTAACGGATTTTTGTTCCATTTTGTTGGTGAATTCCAAACACGTGCTAATGGCTTCTTCCGCAGAATGGCCACATACAAAATGAGACTAATACAATCCAAGAAAACTCATCAACGTTCTTGAATAATCTCTTCTGAAAGGAAAAGATTTTGTCATCAGTTGCGCAGATAGTTGTATGAGTCTTCTTTCGATCAGTTTTTTTTTCTTCTGGATCGTTGTCACTACTTCTTGAAGCGAACAAAAAACTTAACCATAAACAAATAACGACATTTACAAGGATCTTTATCGTGCAAAATGGCATCATCATCAACACAGAAAAGTTTATTTAAGAATTGTCTCACTCTGTGTATCGGAAGATATGTCTGACAGTCAGCTTATTGTTTAACCTCTGAATTCGTCTTTCGTGTTTCTCAACTTGATCTATGCGTGTCTGAGTATATATATATATATATATATATATATATATGTGTGTGTGTGTGTGTGTGTGTGTGTGTGTGTGTGCGTGCTATTGATTCTGGTTAAATTATCATTCCCATGTGCATGCGCACAAACACACACAGACACACACACAGACACACCAAAAGCAGGGAGACCTTATATCCCTCTATTCTGAATTCGATCTGTGTTTCTGTGGACTATTGCATTTTTAAACGCACACACACACACACATACGCACACTTACCCATACATACAGACACATATACACACACATCTAGGATTTATGTATGCGAATTAATGTGATATTATTGTGGTTTTATTTATATTTGCTGCCATGTCGTCATGACAACCAGGTAATTCCCTGAGTTTAATGACTCACCGCACATTTCGTTGTTACGTCCGAATGAATTCGTTACCAGGCAACAGCAACAAAAGTGTCTATAACCGATAATTAAATGTAACCATTCTGATGTAGAGACACGTCCAGTTACCTTACAACGCATTTTGTTATGTTGTATTATGTTCCGTCAGAGTGTTCCGAATGTTGCATTTATTTCCAACATATATAGATAAAGAACTGCTAGTCACAATATATAATTGATAACCACTATGTTCACTTAAGTAAACATCGCTAGGTTAAACATCGTACAAAGAGAACACCAAAGAATGTATTTAATCGTAGCTAGCATCTTCCATCAAAGGTAAAACCCAGCCTTCTCATTGATTGCATCATCCCGAACCTGACATCCCTCATCAATCATACCACGTAGAATGCCAGAGACATAGAGCAGATGAAGGTCTTACTAGCACTAACAATGCAATCGCATGCAGTTCAATATCGGAGCATACCACCCAATAATCTGGTATTTCCTCGATAGGCTTCACCCGAATCAATCACTGAAGGAGCTCGTCATATGTGGCATCATCACGTCATGATGATAGATATACAGTCATCATCGAGTGTCTAATCAGTGTTGGTGTTATCTAAGTTAACCGACCTTCCTTGGACCATTTGAGGTGCATTGCCCATAATACACAAACGTATATTATTATTAATGTAGCTTAGTGACTTGTTTATTTTATACTAAAATATTTGTATTTTTAAAGCAAAGACAAAAATGAAGTAACTTATCATTGGTATCTGTCCAGATGGTATCTGACACAGAAGATAATTGTCCTGGGGTTAATACAATTAGATCCAAAACAACATGATTAGTGTCACTAGTGAACGTCATATTAATATTTGACTGGTACCTGCAATAGTATCTGACTGGATGACCTGAGTTTTCAGGATGACTTTCTAATGGACACCAGTTCACACAGGTAGGCTGGTGCATATTCTTAATATATGTATAAGTTATCAATAAATATTGAAATGCGTGACTAGTGATAACATTTCAATAAAATCTGTTTTTAGATCAGATTAAAAATATATTTCAAGAGACGACGCATTTATAATATTTGCAACACAAATGCACAATCACGATACGACTTGAGCCGAGACACTGGCACCTGCAACATTATCTGAACTGTTATATGTGTGTGCGCATGTGTGTGTGCGTACGAACATGTGTGTGTGTATGTGTGTGTGTATGTATGTGTGTGTGTGTTTGGGGGGTTGTGTCTGTGTGGGTGTGGTGTGTGAGTGTGCGAGTGGTTTGTGTGGGGTGAGGGTGCCTGTGTATGTGTGTGTGTGTGTGGGGGGGGGTCTGAGTAGTGTGTTTGCGTTATTTGGGATATATATTATACTGACATTAATAAATAGATAAAATTAAATATGAGGGTGAATGACATAATTTACTCAGATAATTATATAATTTCTATACTTTAAAAACGGTATTGCCGTCATAGTGGTTAGTAAGATTTAATTTATTTTTAATTATATTTTGTTTTCTCTACTGCTGGTTTTTAATACCAAAGTAGCGTAATATTTCTAATATATTCTCCCATATGATCTATTAAGCGATCTCGGACGAGTGAAACACATCATACATTTATAATTAGCAACACGGGACGAGCGAAGACCGTTGCTAGTTAACGTTACTTTATGTAAATTAATTCATAGTTATTTTAACATATTTTTAGAATGTTCAGTTTTAAATAAAATGAACGCATGTGGAATGAGTTAATTTAAGATTTGGGCTCATGTGACAAATTAAAGTTTATATAAAAAGAGACAATAAGACGAACATGAACAAAAACATGAGGATATTTAGTTGCGGGTTAATGAAAGACTCGAAGATGAATGACAGTGAAATAGCTAAATAAGCACGTCGTTACACACATGCACATACAAGGACAAATACACACGGTATGCATAGGCACACGCAATCATACGCATTGACAAGCAAACACGTATAGACATACTCAAATACACATGTTCATATTTTACGAATGGATAAACCGTAAAGCCCCCAAAACAAACAAACTTATATAAAGGCCAATTTACTGTTTCACAAGCGAACAAAAAACAAACGAATTTGCATACTAACTTCCTTTAAATATAAAGTTCACTTAGATTACATTACACGGTAGACTAATATCATGCATGTTCTATGCAGTATATCGCCTATTTAGGTTGATATTACATATCATTACCAGTTCATTATTTTCATAATATCGGTGCGTTACGCGAGCCTACCGATGCTGCTGCAGCGGGAAGGGCAATGCGCTGCAAACCTTCAGGCTATGGTTTCGGATCCAGCTCAGATCTGAGTTTGTTGGATTTCCGTTTTCGTCCAGTAAATCAACGTCACTCCGTGCGTTACGGCTATTTAGTCAGTACTGATCCAGAACAGTCGTTCGAGTCTCCGGAGACAAATCGTACATTATGGTCTACCATTGTTAATAGCCGATGGAGTAAATATTTATTGTTTTAGTCAAATCCAACGTGACTTTGTCAAATAAATCAACGAGAGCTTGTTTTTCGGGATATCTACTGGGAAGAGAGCCGTTGTACAGAACTGAAGTTAGACCAGTTGACATAGAGTATACCAAGACGATAACAGTCACTTCTAACTAAGCCATGACAGGCGAAGGAACAATTTAGGAACACAATAATAATCATCTTATCTTTGCCATCATCACAAACAGAGGCGATCCAGAAGGTTGTTTCCTATGTTCGGGCTGTTAATATTTCATGTTGTAGTTCTTGAAAATGAAACATCGGGCATGATATTACACTTTTTATATACGACAAGTTACAATATCAATGAAGTGTATATCGCTGACATAAATTAGTAGAACACATTAATATTGTCTAATATTAGTTATCATTGCTAATCAAGTAGGTAATAATTATTTATTAAGGGAACTGCTGACCTTGAAATATTATCTGATATGATACTAACTCAGTAACCATCGTGGCATTACTTGTTATCCAGTGCTAGTAGAAGAAGGTAGATATGATCATACCATTACTTTTATAAAGTAATCTAAACTGTACATAAACATACATGTGTGTATATAGATATGTTTAAATGGCCGTTTAGGTGTATGTATTTATACACTTAGAATTTCGTAAATGATACATTTCTAGTTATATTTTGTTGTTATTTTGTTATTCTAATAATCCTTTAACATAATAGTCAATGTATTATCCAGCTTCTATTTTTAGTGTTTTTAGTGTTACTTCAACTAATATTTTTACTACTACTACTACAAATACTAATACTAATACTACTCCTACTACTACCAATAACACTACTAACACTACCAACAATAACATCACCATTACCACTACCATAAGACCAATAATAACAACAAACTGAGTGAGAGAGCGAATCGGTGGGTGATTGAGTGAGTGGATGGGTGGGTGAGTGAGTGAGTAAACCAATGAGTGATTCAGTGGATGGGTGTAAAGATAATTGCCGAGTCGTATCATCTTATCTTTGCTAAACCGATGTTACTTAGGATTATAGGGAAACTCCAGTTTAGATAAGTGACCGAGTTTAATGTTGATAGTTTTCAACAAATAGCAGACAATATCATGTTAATGTGAATACATCTTGATAATAAGTTCCTGATTGATGTTCCTTTCATAATCTAGTGAATAAAGCAAGATAAATTCAAATACCACATTATACATAGATCAATATAATCGAAGTTTGGTAATAGTTTACAAAATATTTCATTTCAAGGTAAATACCGAACTAATATTTCAAAAGACGTATACCTGGATATTCAGTAGTTACCTACGCGCGTATAAACCGCACACATGCATAAACTGACAAACATAATACAACCCACACTGGGCTATTATTGGCATGCAAGTAATACATCCCAATACCCGGATCTTGGCTCTAATCCTGTGAGTGTAAAATATATCAGTTTCTGAAAATTTTCAATACGATTTAAAGAAGACAGCACTTGAACATAAGACAGGAAAAGGCTTTCAGAGAACGAACTGAGTGAATGAAGGGATAATGACAAAAGCAATAAATATGCCAAGACCAAACGGTTATAGAAACACATTATTTTGTTAATATTATCGTGATACGATGTGCGTGATAAACGTAGTGTCATGTCAGTCGTAATCATAGGAGTGCGCTGTTAGCACATACATACATACATACATACATACATTTATATATTAGGGCTATACTATGTTTAAATACCACATCATTTCGGTAACACAAAAATTCATACATAATAGTTTACGTCGGTAAAATATCAGCCGTAATCCATATCATTAACATATAGACAACACTTTAATGAAGATAATCTCTCGGTTGTCGTATTTGGGATGAACGATCATCAAACTTGGAGATCCGTACGAAGGAAACATACGAGTTAAAACATAACTAATCACCGATATTAAGTTTTTATAGACGTGGTCTAGTATTTTGAGATTTTGTCTTTTTGTTTAGACAACCGCGTCTATGTGTAAGGATATATATATATATATATATATATATATATATATATATTATATATATATATCCTTACATTTTAACCATCATTTGTCAGTCTCTGTTAGACATACACGATTAATTAAGTAAATACATGAGATACTTCGGTGTTCGTATTGAGGTAGTAATATTCTATGATACACGCATGAAAGTATACCATTTTAATGACCCTTCGTCCGTAATATCATTTCTAAATACTTCAATGACCCGTATTATAAGATGTATTTATATAATGATGTTGCAGATGATAGGATGTTCATTAATGGCGTACATGTTTTGGACCAAATAACTCAACAATCTGTTTACTTGAAGAAGATTGATCTCTAAGATTGGTGCAAGTTCATTTCGTGAACCGAATAATGTAATAGTATTTACCACTACTTAAATATATAAATTTTGCGTTAAACTAATACAACTTTATGATTAATATACCTTAATCGTATCATTTATATTTCGGTCTACAGATAAAGACTTAGATAAGAACTGATCTCAAGACATACAACGATTGATGACATAATACATGTTTCTAATATATGACGAAGCTACTGAACAACAGCGAGATGAACTGGAGTTATACGTGATAGTATGGATTATCATTGGAATCTTCACGTTTACAATTCAGAGATCATGACTTGCGAGTTGAAGTGACATTTTATATTCATCACGTAACAGACCTGTGTGTATATTTGGTGTACCTATGGATACATATTTGTGTGCATTCATGTATATTTCCGATTGTGCGTATGTGTGTGCGCATGTGTATGCGTAGGTATATACATGGATGTCTTTGGTAAGGTAGATAAACATGTTGCTGATAAAAATCCCATGTTTCAGATCGGTTAACATTAATTAGAGTCAAGGCCATATTCTGTCCATATTTTGTTTTCTATAAGAAAACGTAAATCTCAACCATATATATATATATATATATATATATATATATATATATATATATATATATATATATATATCTTTGATATGCTCCAGTATCATCACTATCATAAGACGTATAAAGGCGTATTTAAAAACAGTAATTGTAATACGTTTATCAGTGTTGGTGTAGGCCATAACAGTAAACAATTTATTTTGAACTGTTCGCTAATTAACAACATAACAGTGAAGATTGCACATGAATAGCATTAATTTAATCAATATTGAAGTTTAAGATTGCTATTATTTGTCGACATTTGCTCGACCATTCATCTGGCAGAATATCAATAATGGCATTCGTCAATAGATTGGAGCCAGCTGCCTCAATGACACTTGCTGATTAGATAACTGATTTTAAAAACAAATATTGATTGTCGAATTGTTAAAGTTTGATTGTATATCTTCAGCATTATTTTGTATTCCCCGAGAGAGTCTTAGCCTTCAGTCTGACAACTCGACTAATAAATTATAACCAAATAATTTTCCATTAGTCAAATGGCTGTGTATATATAATATGTTTTATACACGCGCGCGTGCACGTGCGTGCACACACACAAAACACACACATTTATATATTATTAATATATATATATATATATATATATATATATATATATATATATATATATATATATATATATGAAATGATTGGCCTTAAATGTAATTAATTTTAATTCCTGTCGGACAATATCAGGCGTGGACAAAAGTCATAGGCTTTTTTATTGGCATTTCAGATCGGCGTTCGGTTGTAGTAGATACTAACAATATGGTAATATGATAGTAGGGATGTAGAGAATACAAGTAACCTATTGTATCCGTAGCAACGAACACAAATAAAAGTACTACTCGTACTCATTCAAGAAAATTAAAAGGTAACCGATCAAATTTATATTTCTTTATTTTGGTAAATAATACATGTATGCTTACGGTTAGGATTATTTTCACGATGAATTAAAATCTTATTTTCATATTTCAGTAGAAATCATGCCAATTGAACATTAGTGAGCTCATCGGTTACATCTGGAATACCTCAGCCGCTCTTCCACATCAGATCCTGAGACAGTCGACAATGGAGTCACATTTTATCTCGATTCTCGATCTAAGCCAGAAAACAATGAGTCATTCCAGGAAAGCTGAATCGCAATTTGCCTAACCTGTGCAGATCAGCATGCCATCAGGTAGGAATGCATACGAGCAATGCTTCTGTAGAACTGTTGTTATTTAGTTTAGGTCGAAAGAGCATCTTTATATCACTCATGTGTACCAGGAGCAATGGGAATATTTAAACACAATGATCATGCAACACATTACATGCTGAAATTGGTATTGTACTAATTGTTATCATGAATGTCATCCTAGGAAATGACCATACAAGCAATAATGATTGCATTTTAAAAGTAGACTCTTTCTCAATTATTTTAACTTTAGATAATAATCGTACACATTATTGTGGTCAAAGTATCACTACTCAGTTACTTTTAATGATTAATCGTTCCATACTTCAAACCAATATTGTGTCTGCAGAAGAATATATTATGTAGTAGCTACCGTTTGTCACATAAACAAACACAGTGAAGCATATACAGTGTAAACAATTCTTAGCTGAAACGTTTTGTACAACTAGGTGTAAATATTTGTATTGCCATATTCAAACTAAGTTGACAAAAATGCATTGATATAGCGAGTTGTTGCCATCCTTTCTCCGCGATGTTATGACTAATTAGACGATATATCACATGCTTCAGCGTTTGTAAATCATTTGACCCAAGACCCATTATCTGCAAGAAGAGCGCATTGGTTATGTATTACAATATCCGTGTCATCAGTTGTCAGATAAAGTTGTTATTGTCTTATGGTAATTTAATCGATACGTGTGTTTTTACTATTTCTTTGAAAACTAGACATTGTCGAAAAAATGGCAGTTTTTACATGGCAATTTTACATTAAATTTTTAGTGAGGTTTTGAAACATCTGAACATCAATAACATGAGAAATGATCCAAATAAGACTGGAAGCAAGAGCAACTCGCATAAATACACAGATTCTTCCATCCGTGGGTAAAACGCATACATCAAGGCACACACACACACACACACATACACACACACACACACACACACACACACATGTGTGTGTTTGCGCGCGCGCATATATATATATATATATATATATATATATATGCACACACGTACGCATATATACACACATAATGTTAATACAGAACACATATTCTTGGCAGTATATAACATTATTTCAAGAAGTCTTTGAATTAAGTTAAATTTATTGAAGCAAAATAATAATTATAGTTTGAATTAATAGAATATAATTATTAGAATGACTTATAATCGGAAATAAATCAATTAATAATCAATTGATAAATCTAGCCCAGTAAATGCGTTCATGAGACTTAAGCATTTAAAATACCGATTTTCCCGCTGCTTGCCTTCAAATTAGACTGTACTTTGGCACTGCGTTGTACTATTTAGGTTTCACTCGTATCTAAAGAAAATCATTTGCAATTTTGTGCTTTATATATGTGCTTGAATACTGAATGTTATCGACAGTGGCGTCATACTCGCTTACATATTACTTGGTGTATTGCTCATGGTGCCAGCAAACCTCCACATAAACGGCATATTACTATCGCAGTAGGCAGGACAACAAACTCGCAACAGTCTCATTTGAATAGAAACGTTAAAGCCAACGTTGACAGAGGATCTTAGGTCTTGTTCATTTCTATCACCACACAGAGATGCTATAATTCATTGCGACAACAGGGTGCTGAGTACAAGCAACAATAGTATAACCTGGAAGTAAAACCCCAGATCTCTGCAAGATAAACGTTATAAATTGCCTAAAAAGAGTTAAAATTTCGCCTAAGATGACCAACAAAAGAGATGAATGCAACCAGGTCCTATCATATGTAATATAAATAAATAATTTAATATTCATGCCACTGCAAAAAGAAAATGGGAAAATGCGTTATTTACTTCGTTCAATATTACCTGAATAACATTAATCTCACCGAAACTACATAAGTTCTTGTCACTCTACATCATATATCATGTTTTTATAATCCAACTATTATTTGTATTACTATCAGCTCTCACCATCTGTATGTTGTTTATTCGGCTCATGCGCGTTTCAAAATTTATTACCAAATAAAACTTCACATTTTCAGCAAACACAAAAACTGGCAGTATAAATAGCATGTTATTATAACTCTAGATTTAATCGAGCTACTGAAGTTTTTATCTTCAATTCTGACAACGGATGATATTCGTGAACTGAGTGAGGCATGATTTCCTGAAGTAATTCCTATATAATGATGCCATCCGTTTACGAAGGAGGATTGTTCGTCGTTTGGTGGGTGGTCTATCCTGGAGTAGTACATATACAATGTTCAAGGATTTTAGACATCATAAGTCCACGATCGAGTGATAAATCGTATCCAGGTATCGTTTTTTTTTCAATTCTGGTTTTTGCCATTTTACAAATCGTATAAATGTAATTAAAAGCCTTTAGGGATTTAGATTACCTACTAGATCATGATATATGCCACTGTTTCGGCTAAATAGAACCAAAAGTAAACTGAACAACGTTCTTGCTGATAGAGAATGACGTGGCGTGTCTCTGAAATGGGGAGATTTGGCTTTGAGTCAACTAAAACTCTTTGAAATGCAAGGGCTAATTTATTAGGATAATGATGGTATTTCGATATTTACTGAACATCGATTATAAATATCCTTTACAGATTTGCGAATAGGCTAAATACCGTTCTACCTTTCTATATTAATGCCGATAACGGGTCATTGTGTAGAACATATCAGCCAATAGCCATATAGCAACAACGTGCAGTGCCTGGTCATAAATCCGGCATTTCTGTGTGCGCTTCAAAATAACCTGCTTGCACCAAATCCTACAATCCAGAATACGTGATCAGCCTATAGGTAACGAAGGCAACACCACTCGCATATTGTTTACCATATGTTTAGCACACGATGGTGCCAAATATCTTTGCCTTAAGCCGAATGAAGCTTGTCCTGTATCACATTATCGTATTGATCGAGGAAAGGCTTGAAATTTTATCAGCATCGAAGCTTCCATATAACCTAGTTTAACCATCAGTGTGTGTTCAGTTTCTGGCATAGCCCCATCATCTACAAGTTTCGAGACTTTATAATCAAAACAGATTTCAGGAGTTATGAATAGCTACTCGTTGTCTCTGTTATTGTCTTCTTATAATAATCAAGACGATGAGATTATAAATAGAGCACCAGAATTGCACATTAAATAATAGCCCGTTTAACAATAATACAAATAATTGCAATAATAAATCAGTTTAATTTGTGTGCAGCAAAAACAAATGTAGTAGATTATAATTAAAGAATGTCTACTCTGATATAGTACAAGAGGAATTCGGTTTTAATTTATGCCTCGGTTGTGTTCTATATTGAGATGTTCATGAATATGTGAAAAATAAGCGATTGCAATTTCACTTGTTGCCAACAATATATCATACAAAAAGCTCTCAGTTTATTTGTATTTGATCTGATCATTCCTCAATACGAAAAGAAGTAATAATAATGATCAAACTATCAATTATGTTAGTATTCATATTGTTAGTTAGCATACACCTTGGTTTAGATACCTACAAAATATTGAACACGATCATTCTCCATATATTAAGTTTGTGTTTTTCATTGTTGCTATTACACATCTGACGTGTCAGAAATAGCAGATATAACAACTTCTGTTTAAGTTATTTCAATTTAAAAACTAATGAAAGAGGAAAACCAATTATATTAGTTTTAGTTTCGATGCTGGTAGATAGGTTTCTGCCAGGGAAAAGAGAATTCCACAAAGACAGACCTGAGCCAGATTCGAGCCCAGAAACTAGAGATTACAAGACCAATATCCAATCCACTCGACCATTAGAACCATTAGATGAATACTTAGTGAACTGAAAATGAGGGGCATACCACTGCCATTTTGGATAGTATTTATTTTATATAAATAGGATAAACGAAGTTTAGACATTTGTATAAATATATATATATATATATACGTGTGTGTGTGTGTGTGTATGTGTGTGTGTGTGTATGTGTGTGTGTGTTTATGTATGTATGTATGTATGTATATATGTATGTGTGTGTGTATGTGTGTGTGTGTCTGTGTGTGTGTGAGTGTGTGTGTGTGTGTATGCGTGTGTGTGCGTCTGTGTGCGTAATAAATACATGAATATACCTAAATTCACAATATACTACTGGTCTTCCAATAGTTATATTCAGAACATGATACAATTGTTCTGTACACAATTAACAACATGGACAACATCAAACAGATAGCACTTTGATCATCTCGGTATTAGGATCCATTGGTTCTTAGTCAATGATTCAGATTAGTTCCCAGTAGTCAGTAATTCGGTTGTATTATCCAAGTAATCAATCCCCATAGCTCCGTTAAAGAAAGGCGTCCCTTAACATTGTGGAACGACCTTGGGTATAGATATTAGTCAGCACTATGACCATTTGTGGTCTTACACCGAAGACATTATTAGTGAATTTGTACCCAAGACCAAGAACATTTTATGATACACAGTTTTAGATATATGGTAACCCAGATTAAACTACGACTTAACGTGATTTGAGTATTACCCATACATCACCTACTTTGCAGAAGGTTAATTAACGTCCGCATCTATCCTTCAACCACTCACTGATCTTCTGAACTCGATGCATTAATTCGTGGTGTATTGATATGCATCTCTAACCTAAAGCAATTTCCTGTCTTTTAAATCAGAAGCATGAAGCCTTCTTCAATATCTGATATTTGTGTCTTCTGTCTATCATTCTGTTCCGATAGGAAGTTCCAAATAAAAGTCTTGATAGCGTTCACAATTTAGCTGCTATGTGGATCGTCAAAACCTTTAAAATCTTATTCACTATATATAACTCTACTTCTTTATTCGCCTGTCTGTCTTAAGATACCACTAGAAGAGGCTAATGTATCGTCAATCCTAGATGTTCCTCACTCAATCATTCATCCTTCCACTCACTTTTCTGTCAACAGATAGTTCGGTTCAAGGTTGCAGAGTGTATTATTAACTATGTTGACCATTTAATTCAAGTACGACAAATGAAGATGGCATTCAATTATTATGGCAATCGATAATTTATTGGTGAATAATTCAGTCCATCAGTAAGTGGCTAAACAGCCACAACAAGACTAAGACAACAGCGAATATAACAAATTGTTAGCTAAATCTTCGTGTATAACAAAGTGTTCTGATATTAGAATGTTATATTCCACATTATGACATTCGAGAATTATATTTATTTAGTTATCTTACGTTCTTCGCCATCTATAAACGTGAACCATTGAACCGTACCCAAGCCCATCCTCTATGGTACTAAATGAGCTACTTTGTACTGATATACGGTTGCGGCCAACAAAACAATACATTAATCGTCATAACAAAGTATAGGCCACAATTAACAGTCCAAAAGCAATCTTAGTCACCTCGGTGAGAAGCTTACTGGTAGTAATTTTAATCGAGATAATTAATTAATAATAAGCCCACTTCACGATGCAGTAAGCTTAATAAATAAATTGCTTTTCTTTTTCTGCCTCTAAAAATAGATAAGTTTAGAAATGGTGCTAATTACGTTTATCATTTGCTGGTTTCCAATATATTTGCGGTAGGTATCAAAGAGTTGTCTACTCAAATCAGTATCATCTACTACGGCTAGCGCGACCATAATGCGTTCAATACAGTCACCGTGCCCGTCTCTACTATAACGCAAATCAGCTCGGGCAGCTCTAATCGCAGTTCTATACGGGCCACGGTACTACATTAATCAAGAGATTGCACCACGTGACCTTTGTTACCACCTTCAATCAATTTAAAACCGACTCCGTAGCACTTCCGTTATATACGGCTGTTCTCTGATTGGCTAATAACCTTTTATCTTCTACGTTCTGATCGAAGCGTTCAATTGGTCGCCGCCGTAAATGATGATGTCACACGGATGTTACTCGTCTATTGTAATGTTTTATGTGGCAGTGTTTAATAATGATAATTAGTCTATTGCCTATTTCTTTTTTATAGTCATAATTGTAATAATGAACGTGATCATTACAAATATGACAAAGCAACAACAAAAACTATAAATAGAAGAAGAAGAAGAGACAAGAAGAAGAAATGACAATATTTATCATATCAGTTTTAGTGATGAAGACAAGACAATACAATTGATAACTTTGTTTCTCCTTTAAAGAGCGTCTCTGGTTGCATTTAGCAACATTAGTGAAGCTATAGATGTGTCTGGTACATAAAAGGATTACCGTGTACTGTAAAGACGTGATCTAGAAGTTAAATGAAATATACCGCATCCCAACACGCTATGACTCGTTTAACTTAACACACACACACACACACGAAGTAGACACACTATCCTTACAATTTACACAGGACTAACCTTGCCAATACGTTAAGGTCGGCCGAGTCGATGATCCAATCCACAATTATTCCCAGGTGTTTCAAATAAAGAGCCCAATCCATGTTAGTCGCAGTTGTGCGCATCGCATACTTTGGCTTTGTCATCTTTTCTATTAACAATCGTTGTTGTAAAAGGTTACTCTCCAACGATGACGATGATTGATGTTTTACGGCCACTTTTGTGCACACGGTAGGCTAAATGGGCCGAGCGACCCCCAAAGGCAATGAAGCGAAGTCAAAGATGAAACAACCTTCAGATATACTCTCCAATGTTATATACGATGTTATAAGTGCCCCAGATTATTTGATTCTTTTAAATTTTGCCATCGTCTACATACTCATTTCTAACTACTTCCCTTATTGTAGTTAACTATTAGAGGTAGAAGTCGTTACTCCTTCGAGTTATATTGATTACTCTGACTTGAGTTAGCACACAAAGAGATCCATTAGTTGGCTTATTGACCGACACACATATGGTATGAAATCTACTGAGTTATTTACTGATCCCTCTTCAATAAAGATAATATGCAGTATCAAAACAGCGACATATTTCGTTATATGGAAGACAATATCATATGAAACAGGAACTACCATAAACACCATTATAATCTTTGTCCAGTTGCTATCTCGTCTTGTCTTCTTAATCCTTGTTAAAGCAACTTTTGTGCGATAACTACCCCCTTTTTCGAATGATTCTAATAACAACGATCGTTATTTGCATTATTAGTCACTCACCACTTATATCTATGAGCAGAAAGGCCGTAATAAGTTTCTATTTACATGGATTTGTACTGGCCACCATGTGGCTAATTAATTATGCAACAGAATATGCACGCATGCTCAGTGTTGGCGCACAGGCAATGGTTACGCTACACACGTAACCGACAAAGTCACACCTATACCCAGACATGTTGATGACATTAATACACACCTTTGTCCGCGGAACTTACCGAGTGAATACACACATAACAGAATATTCATGAGTATGCCTTATAATTATTGGCCCTTGGTTGCTGTTCCGGATCCGTATTTCTGTGTAAGCTCAATTAAAATATCAACGTATTATAATGCCTTTAGTATTCCATAGAATTACGGTTGTAATAAACTTAATATATATAAAAGGACTAGAGTTAATCTTATTTACATTTTTAATAAGGAATTACATATTTCGATTTAGGAATACAATTTTTCATTTGTCAGTAAAAGGTTGGAACTGTAGACCTAATCTTCAACGTTCCAAGCAGCATTCGTTTGAGAAAATAAAATATTTCTAAAATGTTCAAAGTGAAAGACGTTAAGTGGCATCGTTAGACCAAAGGGAGGAGCTGGTAGAGATCTAGTTTTATAATATATATCACAGCTTGTTGAATTTAATTTTGCATCACATCTAGATACTCACATGACACAGAATGCATAATACAACTACTATCTCTAACTCTGGAACCGAAGATTTACTAATGACATTATATGGCGACATACGTACTTAGGCTATAAAATTAAACTTTTGTCGTATAATGTTAAAGCGAAATGGTATCATGGAATGAAAATGAGCCAATGAAGCTCTGAAGCGATGAAGCTTTGTTTTCCGTGACACTTCTCCTCTTAACCTGAGATTTCGTGGATGTTAATTATCATATTTTCTGTTGTTATTCGTCATTATTATCTATAGTCACGGAATGATATCAGCTTTCACATGAGTAGATGAGTTAATTAGCCAATGAGGATTCTGTTTAACCTTGACACTGATCATGAATAGGATATGTGCCCGATGGTCTACTCCTTACCAGATGATTGGATGAAACATTATCTGGACACGTATAACTCTGTATTTCTGCATCCAAAATGCTCATCTTATTACGCTACCAAAATGACTAACAGGTCAAAATGTACGATGAGTAAACTGTTTTAAATATCGTATTTACAGAACCCCTGGTTCATACCTTAACAAATGTGCTTCAAAGACGTAGATAGCTGGTAGAGAAGTAGATGCGAAGGGGACTCGAACCATGAACCTAGAAGTCTCTGGTTCACAACTGTAATAACCGCATAATTAAATTATTTCCGCTAATTAATTACAAGGTGATCATCCACATCCATGTATCTTGTATAGTCTTCTATTGATTAATGGATCAGTTTATTAGTGGATATATGTAAATCCTTCTACCATCACCTGGATGTACATTAAATAATAAGTATGGATACATTCGATTGCTTACGATGACATGCAGAAAGTATTATGGCATAAATATTCCCAGATTTATAAAGAATTTAAAGTCGTCTCAAATCCAGATTAAACGTTGAGGATCAGTTGATGAGCTGGTAGAAGCCCATTATAAATGGATCCAAAGTATCATCAGCCAGCATGTTCCCTGGCGTTCTAAAATCATTACGTTGAGATATAAAGCTCCTTGGTTCACCGATAAGCTTAGATCTGATCAAAATGTTGTGAGGAAAACATAGATGACCTGATGCCGATGGATAATGAAACATACAGAACACTTTGAATAACCTGTTATTCGAGAAGTGTTTCTATTCCATAAAAATAGAGAAATGTGGAAAAGATAAAAACTAACCCTTCAAACTACCAGGAAATTTGATAGACAATAATTCAAAATGTAAATTTACCACAACAAACATTAGAGATAAGTTCATTTCATATTCCCTTCCTGTCCATCGAAACATCACTGAATCCAGTTTTGCTGTATATACAAGGTCTTTTCAGTGATTCTTCATATTTGGCCCTTCTTAAACAATAATTAGACCACTGCCAGATTGGCACTCTTGCGCAAATTGATTTGTTCCATAAAAACAAAATGTCTGCCATCGAAAAGTTTGAAAATCTATTATTGGCCATAACTTAACCAATATTTCAGCTCGAGATATGATTTTATGTCAATTACCACATTTACGGCTCAAGAAATGATATGAGACTGTTTTCTTTGTGTCGCCCATCTTGAAATCCAAAACGGTTGACATTGAAACTATGATTATTTATAATTCTTACCATAACTGAATAACTATTTCAGCTAGAAACATCTTATTCGTGTCTAATAATATGTTTTTCTTGTCAGAGAATCACGTAAAGACAGTACGTGGTTCTCAAACCTGTGTCAGTCATCTGAAAATTGCCAAATGACTATCAGCAGCACTTGCCAATGACAGTTTTAGGTGGATTTAATCAACACTATGGTATATCAGGTGAGTTATATACTGATTCAGATGTAGTAATTATGTAATGTATGTATATTATTTTGACATACATTCTTTTTCAGGTTCATCATGATGGGATATCGGGGATAGAATAATACAAGTTTCCAATCCAGACGCTGTCGTTATATGGGCACCTGTGAAATAAAGATACAATGATAATAGCAAATGATTTTCTCATTGATTAAAGCATTTGTGACAAATCTACTGGATTGTGATTGTGGTGTATTAATATATATATTAGAATTCCGTCTGTCCAGATCTGACATTGTAATAGAGATATGGCTGCTCCCCCCCCCCCCAAAGAAACCCCACAGACAAGTGCTTCTTCAAATGTCAAAACAAGTCTACAAAATTGCAAAGAGAAAAGAATTAACACTATAATAGAATGTAGTAAACTTAGAGGTGATTGGTTGCATTCTAGTTTAGAAATAGTAACTGTAAACAAATATCATCCATCACGTGTCTTTACCTCCCCTGACCATATACAGCGACATTGTGCTTTAAAGACAGCTAAGGCCAATATTGAAGTACCTGACCCCAAAGGACCAAAAAGGTCTGAATCTACGATTTTTAATTTTAGAGAAACTGCATCTTCTGTGTAGAAACTTGTTCGCTTTTGAAATCTGGGTTATCGACATCCAGAACAATGGCGAAGAGTTGTACAAAATAGGACCTCCAGTAATTTAAAATAGAAAATACCAAGTGGTAGATGACTTGAGAGTCAGAGTGAATGGTGCTGTAGCAGATCTACATGGGGCAGATGCTCAAAACCACCTTGATTGCTATATGCGCTTCGGCAATCAAAGGGCAGTACTATCAGCTGCTAACAAGGTTCAGCCAACAAGCGATGATAATTGTGACAATGCTTTTAAACATGCAGACTCTTGTCTCAGTCTGGATAAGTCACAGATATGGATCTCAATAGAGCTTCACATTCTCTATTTGTTCTATGAAGGACACACATCGACGAGCCGGAGTCTTATTGAAAGGCTCAGTGAATACTTTAGTCCATACTTACTTGTCTTACCAGAAAATGGTGTAGCAAATATCCTGGTGGTTAGGAATCGAGCTATGCAACAGCTGCGTATATTATAAGAACATTTAGGATTAAACAAGTTGCTAAGTACATGATCCTTGAGGCAAATCAGCGAAAATCCCCCCTACGGATACCAATGACAGTAGAATATGGTAAGAAACTACTGCTGATGATATTAGTTTCTTACTCTTGAGACTTCTATGATTGTTATCACCAAAGCTTGATTAGACAAATGTAGCCATTCTTATAGGTAACATTGTTACAACAGCCATCACCAACAGACCAACAATACTACAAGTTTCCCTTGGCATACTGATGAGTGAGAAAATTTTGATCAGTGTTATGAATATGGCATCACCTGCATCTATGATGAGGTCGAAGAATGCCCAATTCAAGCATATATTGATAACTTTGATGCTCAGATTGTCTCTACAAATGGCTTAAAGCCAACGCCTGTATTGGCTTTCCTGCTCAGTCAAATCGTAACGATGATTTAGAAGAAATCCGTATAACATCTAGAATCAGACGAATCAAAATATCTGAGATGACAGATGAGATAGATTAACCAATGATACAACATTATAATTGGACCACAGACACCGGGAATATCTGCCGAAAGTGTTGCACGCCTAGTCTTGTCACTCATAGTTCTTATAGCACAAACTATATCACTGAACAAAGCCCATTTCCTAGACTACCAGTCCTTGAAGACGGTAACTAAAAGTGATGTTCCCTTGCCCAGGTTCAATTGACTTAACACCCAGCTGTGTCATAAACAGGGCCATGCTGTGAAGCCAGCAGCAGAAGCGGTGTACTTTATTCACCGATGATGAGCAAATGTACAAGGATAGATTAAATGTGATGTAAGTTCATCCAGAGTGATCTTCATTCATAGGTTAGGCGGAATTCACATATTGATGAGCTACATAGGTGCAGCTGTGATACCCAACACTGGCTTACAGCAAATCATGCAGTAAACGTTTGAAGGTGCACCAACGATGTTGCACGGAAAACATGCCCAAAATTGTGAGAGTCCTCCGAATGATAGCAGAGGTTATCCTGAAGGAGATAATTAAGGATGTTAACACATTTGACCACCTTATTCTGTACTTGGGGAAAGATCATGTAAGAGCAATACTACCAGACTTTGGACTGACTATCTGATCAAACTAGGGTTGATCATGATAACTTTTGGGGGGGATGAGAGAGAGAAGGTGATTGACTATGACATCTCTAGTCTATTACAACAATGATATACTGCCACTATAACTATGCTATGTATCTGTTTATCCACTGATCATTCATTTATCATCACAATTTTGTAACATAATATGTGTTACGTTGAAATTCGGAGACATAGATGTTGTATTAACCTTCGAAAAGTAACTGAACATGAACATAATGCGACCCGTAAATAACCTGGATGATGATGTCCTCAAGGAGTTCCTTAAAGAAAACCATGTCATGCGCTATAATCACGGACTCTGAATTGGCCTGTGGTTGGACATGTATATCGATACTACATGTATGCGGTATAGACATGAATCAGATGGTATTATGGGAATCACTCTGAAACCAGAAACATATTCTCTACAAAGTACGAGGGCGACTCCGTGGTCTAGCTGTAGCGTGTTGGACCACAGATCACTACCACCCGTATTCAAATCTCGGCGTGGGCATATCTGAAGGTTGTTTCGTCTTTGACGTCGCCTCATTACCTTTCGAGGTCACTCGGCCCATTTAGCCTACTTTATGCACAAAAGTGGCCGTAAAACATCAATCATCATCATCATCATCTACAAAGTACGAAAATATAGTACATGTATGCGCGCAAATATCTCAAATATATTGTTCTCTTTGTTTTCCTTTTATACATTTTCACAGTGAAAATTAGATGACGCAAGTCAGACCACTGGAGACCATTTCAAGTATTTCCTTAACCCCAAAGCATATTATTAGACACCATTATCTTTAATTATTTTTAAGGGAAATAGTTGTTCAATTACTGTCAAAATGTTAACTTGCACAGTTTCAATAGTAGCCATTTTGGATTTCAAGCTGGCCGACACCAGTTAGACCACTGGGAACAATCTCATATGATTCTCTGAACTCGATTAAGTGGTATTAGACACCAAAATCATATCTCTACCACACATATTAGTAAAGTCCTCATCTGTCAACTGGACTACTCCCCCGAAAATGCAATATCGCCATGAATACGAATAACAAGTTTAGTGGGTAAATATTTTAGATGTTTCTACCAGCTTTTATATTTAGGGTCAACGAGATAATGGCCAAGTCTCCGAACAAGTCATGTTACTTAGATCGACTGCCTACTTTGCTTTTGAAGAACTATTTGAATCAACTACTACCAATGATAACCGCCAATATAAGTAAGCTAATGGCTGAATCAATGGTTCCATTATGTTTGAAGTGAGCCACAACTATATTTGCTGTTCAAGAGATCTGGATTGGAAAGGGATGATAAAAAGAAATCCCGTCCTAAATCGAACATCTAGAAACCTATTGAAAATGGAGTAGCAAGGTTTACAGAAGAGCACTTAATAGCAGACTGACTTCCGTGACAGTTATCAGGCTGCTTATCATAGGTGTCATTCAACAGAAACTACTTTCTTGAAGGTACACATTATCATTGCTGAAGCTCTAGATCAAGGAGCCGCCATTGCATTAATATGTCTTGGTTTATCTGTATCCTTTGATGTAATTGATCGCCCAATTCTACTGAAGTGCCTATAAATTTCTTTTTGTATCAAGGAAATGGTCTAACCTGAATAAAGTCTGACCTCACCGACATAACTCAGTGTGTTTCAGTAGCGGTTAAGACATAACTAGATGCCTGTCTTCATTTTGGTGTACCATAATAATATGTTTTAGGACCAAACAATTATTGCATGCGCACCAAATTGTTTGATGAAATTAATGTACGGGGTATCTTTAAATATCATTAGCATGGTACTCAGATGCACATGTCGATGCACATGATATTTTATCCTCAATTGAAGTTTACATAGCATTGTACCGAGGGAAATATTTCCGACATCAGCTCCAAGGCTGTGCTATAAATTACCTGCCGGTAACCATATCAAACTTGTTGCAAATAAAGAAATATTCAGTAAGTTTCTTATAATCCACTTATATAAATTAACCTGTTTGTAATATATATATATATATATATATATATATATATATATATATATATATATATATAAACTAGTGTATTGATGTATGAAATATCTTTGAGCTATGTGAGCCAGAATATGTTTTAATTCTGTTTTCAGTGTAAACGTCTTAGTGCAACCAATGCTGAATAAAGCGCTATATAAAATGTTGCTATTATTATTATTATTATTATTATTATTATTAAGGATTAGTGGGTGGATTAGAACCAATAAATAAGTTGATTTCGAATTTGTCGCCCAACACCTAAGCTATAAGGCCTCGGACAAAACATATGACAATTGGTTACCCGTTAAATCTCGAAGATGTGTTTTGAAGAACAATTTCGTTTATTTCCGATTATTGTAAACAGATTATAGAAGTGGTTAATAATAAGAGCAGACCTGTTGCAGTTGTCTCTAAATATATGATATATTTCGTTATCGTTTCAGGTGAGAGGGGGTGGCTGTCTACGATGTATCTCATATAGATTTAGTATTGTTGTCTTTCTGGACACCTCACTGTGTTTATGTGTGTATAAACACAGACTTCAAGCTGATATTCGAACCCACACCTTGGTGGCTTGCAGGGCATATACTTTCAGGACGATGAGGTAACCATCCTCCGTACTTATTTATAGTATTCATATTCCAGGAATTATTCAGTAAGGTTTTTTATGTTCCATCTACCTAATTTAACTCCAATTTACCGTTAAAAAACTCCGGAGGTTTAAATAAGAACACACATTATTTGACTGACTAAGATTTGATCATTATCAATGTTTGTACGATGGCTCCGTGTGAACGTATTGTATTTCTGGCCTCGGCGTTGGTGTTACATCTGGGACATAAGAGCAAGGGGCGACTGAGTATTGAAACACCTCCAACACAAAGGTTCGATAACAACCCCAACCTGCAAGGTTTTGGCGCACTGCTCTAGGCACTGTCCAATCGAAGCTCCCGAACAATGCGAGGATAAGTGAATCGATAACAGCAACGATCTATTACTTGTATAGAGGAAAGTGGTTCTTTAATCTATACAAAATAACGTTTAGGGGTAACGTTTAGGAATAGTGATAATTCCTACTGAAATATTTTATATCCTCAAAACAGAATTGCCTACGACGATTGCTTGCTCGAATAAATGCTCAGATCAAATAACATTACATAACTTAGGTGTATGTACTCTACAGGTATAACACCTCAACGGAAACATTATTAAAAGTTTAATAGCATAAAATCCATTCACAAAACCAACCCTTAGAGTGATCTATCCTAAATCCAATGTTACTATAACCCGATCAGCTGGAAATAATCGTTCAAGTTCGGAAAACTCCAGTATACTGTATAGGGATACACCAACTTAGTAATAATAATAATAATAATATATTTAATGAAACACCCTAATTAATATGAACCATTCCAAAGCAAAGTACAGTGATACCCCAAATGATATGTCTGTGAATGTTTCGAATAAAAATCAGTATTTACATGTGAAAGCAATTTTGAACGGGTCCAGTTCTAACATCCACCGGCAACTCGTTCTCTAAAGTAAGGCATGCAACGCGCAACCCACAATCGGCATATGACTTGAACCCGAGACACGTGTACCTGCAAATGCATCTGACTGGATGACCTCAGTTTTCGGTCTATAGTATAACATCCTTGCGATGTTATATCTGGTGATGTTATATAAAAAGAATGTAGATAACATTATAGCCGTCTTGGTTACTGTTACAGCTAATTAGTATATTGCGGAAAGATATATCAGCTATCTTAGCTATCATTTCTGTATATGGTCTGTTGTTGTGAGGTTTCCTTGTTGTGAGATTTCCATGTAATTTATTGGTTAAACCCTTATAACGCAAAAATAAAGTGGCTGGCTATTCGGGGTGCAATATATTTATTTATCATAGAAGGCTGCTTACTTAATTACATATGCGCATATTATTTGTTCGAATAGATTTATTTCTTGATACACGTATTTAGAAACAGTCAACGGTAGCATTTGTTTACAAACTACTTGATGAAAATGGGTACTAAAAATCGTTAGATAATACCTGTATACACTTTATTTATTTTATTAACAAATATTTTACTTTGTTTACAGTGATGTCACACACAACAACCTTCGCGTGTAACTTAAATTAAATATTAATTATTTATTACTATTGTAATTTATTATGTAGAGGAAGACCCTGCTTTGTGTCAGGGGTGTCAATAGAGTTGATCATTCGTACATAGTTCTTAATGGATTACTAGGAAACGAACTATGTCTTTACGTCATAGAGTAATAACCCAATGGTCTGTCATTCACAAAGTCATCATAAGAACCACAGAATTAAAAGTATTCCATTTTAGTTAGCTATTATATACGTGAGATATAAGATATCCACGTAATAACAAACAATCTTTCCTTATATATTAATTTACATTTGTCAATTTGTCTTCTGTACAAATATACGAATAGTAAAAAGGTAGAAATACAAAACAAGTACTAGAAGCTAAAAGGATTCTTTATAACGGTATTTTAATTACCGTTGAAAAAATACCAACAATTCACGAGTACCTTAACTAATTTCTCAGGATCGTTCCCTGTTCTTTTAATGCATGGATGAGATTATTTACGAAATAATGAGAACATTTTTTAATCGTGAATTCAAGCTATAGAGATTACAATATCTCACAAGTACACTTAAATGCTGGATTCCCAGGCCAAACACCTAAACGGTGTCCCTCCAAACACGCAAATAGTGCATGGAATATACAACTTTAGTTCAAGTTTTCGTAGAATGCACAGAACTGGAAACATACAGTTTCCACGCCCCGAAAACGGAATATCTCAACCGCAGCATAATATGTCTTGTGATATTTACTGGAGGATCAAATACCTCATAAGCAAAACAAAATCAGGTAAACACAATAACCTACTCGTCACTAACCCTTTATGATAGCAAAATATAACAAGTAAATGAACCAAAATAAATGAAATAAGTAACTTGGTTATTGTGTTGTTAATGCAACTGACTCATTCACTGGAAATAGATACACTGATACAGATAATAACCATGGTAATATGAAAATATCGATCACAAAACGAACACACACCTTGATATATTGCCCATCTAACCGATAACGCAACCAAGTCAGTACCCAGTGTCTCAAATTTGAACACACTAGAACAAAGGGTGTATAAGATAAGCTTATAAATGTAATGTTTTATGTATTCCATAACCTTATGCCATATCGATATTGGTGAATTATTCAATCACCTCATCCATTTTAGGCCCAATAATTAGCTTGGTAAGTGCTATGCTCACGTAACCATCAGTTGAAATGGCATTGTCGAATTATTGACAAATTTATGTCTCTGTACATACGTGGACTATTCCATATCTCCAGTTTCTTTGATTCATAACAATGAATTGATTCATGACAATGACTCACAAAGCCAACGTATCAGTCTGAAAATATAAGAGTCTCAATCTGAACTCATATTTAGTACATATCTGCACCGATAGAAACTAATCCTGCATATATTACTGAGCTCTTTTATTATAATTTGTCTAACGTTCTTTTACTAGTACATCAGTAGACGATCTTCTGGCCTCATTGACAATTCTGTTCCTCTGGGAGTCGAGGATGAACCATATCGTGTTTGACTGGTAACTAATATACGGTCGTTGTTTTCTTCCCTCGACCATATCACTTGAAAATAATTGACATTTCGCAAAGAATATCGCTTCAGGAAATTGAACGCGATTAAAATGGATGGCATTTAAATAAAGGCCACTCGTCGTAGATGAATTTAATTATTATGGAGACGAAAAATATTAATATTGCTCTTTACTGAACCTATAGTTTTGATGACGACTGTCTCCCACCATGACAATCTGGAGCTTAACAAGATGAATTATCATTTATATGATACTTTTGTGATTCCCCGGGTACTCTTTATGTCTCATAAAAGATATGAATTGAATGGTTCCAGTGGCACTAGCTGGATTGAGTAGCTTTACTGTCTAATTGACGTCGTAAATAAAATATGTTATTGAATTAAATACGCCAATCAGCAATAAATGCGAAATTTTAATATTCTTCAAAAATATAAATAAACCATTAATTATTAGAATTGAACTGGAATTAAAATAAATAACATTGCATAATATTTGCAATATATTTTGTATAGAAATTCTTAAGCTAAACCCTTTTTTCTTATCCACATATGTGTGTATATATGTGTGTATGTATGTGTGAATGTGTGTGAATGTGTGTGTATGTGTGTGTTTGTGTGTGTGTGTGCGTTTGTGTGTTTATTTATTTGATAGATGGTCACCGCTAGATTATAACACCTGCTTCGACTGTTGTTCCAAAACATTTCAGAAATTTAAACTTCCTTCGACACAAAACGTCAAGATAAATGTGTTGATATTTTATTTCCTTCTTTCGTACCAACACGTATTGGTGCACGTTCAAGTTGTGTGATTATTCACAAAATATCTCCTAAACCAGGATAGTATGTTGTATTCATTATACCGTTGATCTATATTGCTGCTAACTTATAATAATAATAATAATAATAATAATAATAATAATAATAATAATGTATATTTAATAAAGGGCCCTTACTAGCAGGAGCCATTTAAAGAGGCGCTGTACAAATAATATGTAATTTAATAATACCCCAAATAATGTGTGTAAAACCCCTATAAGAGATTTAAAAGATAATTATTATTTATTTCAGAGAGCAACCTTGAACAGGTGTGTTTTTAGAACGGATTTAAAATTTCCAAGAGACGACGCATTTCTGATATTTGCCGGCAACTTATTCCACAAAGTGGGGGCTGCAACACTAAACGTACAATCACCATATGACTTGAGCCGAGACACTGGCACCTGCAATAGTATCTGACTGCATTATATCAGGTTGCATCATATATTCTCTTTATTTGATAACGTAATCAATGCACGATTGTTTTCGTTAACAAGACGATACATACACATTAAAAACACACCTAAAATTCATCCCCTATCAAGCAGAGCTAATGATATTTTCCCGATCTCACACCGGCTGAAAACTTAATTTAGCGCTCCAGTGAGTTTCAGGTCTCCATTGAAACATTTGAAGATCAATCAGAAGAAACCGCGGTCGGGCTAGGTAAGAAGGATGTTTCATCTTCCACTTCGCCTCACTACCTTTGGAGGTCGCTGGGCCGATTAAGCCTACCAAGTGTACAACAAAAGTATCCGTAAAACGGCAGCATTTACATTTACATTGTGATGTTCTAACACGTGCATGCGTGTAAACAAACACACACACACAATCAATATATGTGATAATATATAAAAGAACTTAAAAGTTAACATATTATCCAAATATTATATAATAGCTTGAAGAAAATAAAGGATGACATAACTTGATCGACGATTTGCACCAAGAGATCCAAAACGATACATCAGAATTTTAACTATCCTTCTAACTTCCTTCCTCGGACCGTTCATATTCGAAGTGAACAAATATAAGTTCAAGCTAAAATAAATATCTAGCTCCCTACTGAGTTTTAACGATGACGTAGTAATGTAGAAATTGCCTTTATTTTATCACTTAAACTGTCTGTTATATTACTCAAAAATCACCTAATCTCTTTTAATTTATAAATAAAACACGATTTTTTTTAACAAACGAAAATACACATTAAAAAAACCTAAAACACCCCAATAACAGATAGGTGTATCTTTCCCCATTACCCCTAAGACTTAAGTTTTTAAAGCTCCAGGAGTTTAGTTTTGAACCCTTTGAGATCAACAGAAGAAAAAACATGCCAAAAAGAAACGCCACTGCCATTCGCAACATTAATAAACATCCAAAATGTTTTAAAAGCATTTTTGACCAAAGGGGGGCGCACCCCGGTTTAAATATTAGCCATTGGCCCATTCTATAACATTTCGGGGATAAAAAGGATTATTTATCTTTCCCTTGTTTATTTTGGGTGCTCTGATTAATAACCAATTAAAAAAATCCTAACAGCGAATTCAGACATTGTGAGCTCCGGGATTGTAAAAAAAAAAAATAAAATAGAAAAATATGAAAAAAACATATTACCTTAATTCTTCAAAAAATAAAGATGTCTTAACGACGTTTGACCAAACGATCCCATCATCAAATTTCAATAAAACCTTTTTTCCTACACTCACATTAATGAAAAAATGTCGCTAAAAAAAATTTTCCCCTGGGTTGAACTGGTGTCCATTAGAAAGTTTTTTTTCCCGAAAAACTCAAATCATCCACTAAAGAACTAAAAAATATTTATAGGTTTCCATGTATCGGGTTAAAGCCAAAGCCGCAATCAGTGGTGTTTTCTTGGACCCCCATTTGGGAATAAAAATTCGGGGATATATTTTGAAATTATTAATTTGCTGAACAAGTCACATCAGTATGCCGGCTGCTTTCACCGATAAATAATTATTGTCTTTTAAATCACTTACAGGGTTTTTTACATATTATTTGGGGTATTATTATATTACATATTATTTATACAGCGCATTTGAATGGCTCCTGCTAGTAAGGGCGCTTTATTAAATATACATTATTATTATTATTATTATTATTATTATTATAACATTTTTATTGTAATTGTTAACATTCAAGTTATTGTTAAATAATGAATAACAGTAAGTAACGATCCGCAAGCTAACATATTTCACTTGGATAAAGCTTTTCTGCTAAATACCGTCTCCCAATACTTATCACCGACCATTCACCCGATTAGCGATCACCTTCTGCCTGTCTGCGTGATAGACTGTCTGTCTGTGTTAGTCTGCCTGCCCGAAAGTCCCACAGCATAAATTCATTTATGCTTGACTTGTATATAAAGCTAATATCGTTGTAATTATGTGCTTTGATTGGAGAACACTTGTGGACAGAGCTGGCAAACTTGGTAATGTACACTATATTTCTAGGAGTAATGCTCAAGGTGACAACAAACCTGCATGCTACAGCTAATTTATGCTACAGTCGGTATGAGAACAAAATCGGAACTATATTCTTGGAATATTAATGATATAACAGATGTTGACAAAAGACCTTATCTCCTGGTTGGTTGCTAATGCCACTCACACAGATGTCATAAGTCACCATGTGAGTAAACTGTTCGATACAATCTTCGGAAAACATCGTAATCGGTCTCAAAACAACTGACCTTGCATATAAATATCATTACTGGCTCACTAAGATGTCACTAAGAAACTTTCCTATACAACGGGTTAAACTGCGCATTTATTACTTACCCGAAGGCAACAAATCAAATGATTATAAGATCAAAGATAGAATAAATGTCTCTACTTGAAGATAATATTATTGAAAGTCACCAAACACACATCTGCTGGAGTACTTATTTAGTTAATTAACTATCACTTGAAAAATATAATCTCGGATGAAATATATTTTTGCGACTTTTTCATAAGGCACAGGTCTGACTCTTAGGCTCCAGTCTAAGTATGGTCGCTGTTAATAACAAGTTACACCATTATCGTGTATGTAAACGTTATTCAAATATGTTAAATTCGTATATACAGATCATACGTTTACAATTTAATATGATAAATAGTTCATCATCGGCTGTTTAATTATAATGATCAAATAATGCACTGAAGAAGGATGGGTACCCAACCGTTGTTACTGGAGATAAAGGCAATATATACATCCTTTGGTTATCAATACTGACAGCGGATTATCTGCATAGTGCGCAGTATTCACGCGTATATGATCATTTTTTACATCTAAGTGACGTATATTTCCTGACTACGACTGGTATATTATGTTCCTGTCAATTTACGAGCAAAACAAATACGCTTATCGATCGATCGTAAACTTTTCCAGGTTTTTTACACCGTAGCCCACATTATAAAGGACTGGACACATTATATAGCGATTGCCTTTTGCCGCTTGGACGATTTGTCATGTGTATTACCATAAAAACTAGATTAAAAACGTGACAAAATATATTCAAAACCGGGACGTAGGTTTGTAATGTAATGCATCAGAAACAGCACAGCAGGAAACTATGTATTACATGCATGATTTGTTAAATTAAAGACTGTATGATAATAGTGTCTTATATTGAATATTTCAGTATCCCATAGTAAATATCAATTGTATTATATTTACGACCTAAACATCAGCTAAGCTTTTCTCATTGTGATGGTTTCAGCATAATAAGTTAGTGTACTTTAAATTTGATATAGAACAACGTAATATGCGAATATGTGATAAATATATGTTAATGAGGCTAGCATTAACTGTCAGCAATAACATGCTCTATACATACGGTTATTTGTATTTGTAATACGCGTAATAATCTCTTCAAAGACAAAGGCTAATCTATTCGGATAAGTGATGACACATACTGTACTTATCCATTATCCAAATATCTATTGTACGAGCTTAGCCGATGGTGAATACTTTCCTTGTTGAATATTGTTGGTAATGGAATGGATGGGACAAACCAGTTATCTCAAGCATGGTGCTATACCCACCTTTTGAGCAAAACTGCATATTAACCCTACATCCTGCTATCCTAATTATGTAGGTTGCCCATCGATGGCAGAGATAAAAGCAAACTCCGATTACACGGTATCTTGCTAGTCCAAGCTGCTGACAAATGTGACTATTGTAAGCCAGACTAAGCTTACCCTGTTTATCACTTTATCCTATTGATCTAGCGAAGGATTGACGTCATATACGGATCAGGGATCCGATATATCCTTAGATTATCTGCTAGCGTCCAACTTGTGGTATTGTGTCGTCAGCCATCCATTTTGAGCATTGATTATCGAACAACACACCTATCGACCTCAAATGGAACTACTTAATTTATACTTGGTTTAAGAAGAAAGTCTAAAGAGTGATCATGATAAACAATCGGTATGAATGAAATTTTACAGTTCAAATAGAACAAAGATAATAATGAACGAATATCATCAAAAATCATTTTGATCCAGAGCTAATCACAGAAACCTATCCTTAACGACAATCTATTCTAACTTATTGTAAGACCATCTGGCATCCTGGTTGTCTTTTTGATGTCCACGTGTGTTCTGTGTTGAGGTGCTTATTACTTGACTCATCTCAAACATAACTTAAACATCCTTCTAACGTTAATTGATCAATTATAATAAATGTAAACAAGTATACAAACTTTTCTTCGTAATAATTCCCTTAGTTATAACCAATCTGCCGCAATATAGTAAACTTATATAGCGCTGACTTTAATATGGTTTGCTTTATCCAGCTTTATGCATTTGAATTAACAGTAAACAAACATCGTGTGGAAAATAAATCTATATGCTTCCATATTTCCATGCACGTTCGTCATTGTAAGCATAATCCCTTTATAATAGATTATTGGCAATATGGCTGATGGCTAAAGTGTAGAAAAATCAAGACAATTGATGTTAAAGCCAACATTTGTTACCATTTATGTCCTTTCAAACGCATTTCAATTAGCACTGCTTCGGATGTATTGAAATTACGACAAACGTGAAGAAGAAGAAAAAAGGAATATCTGTACCACGATAATGAAATAACAGGTGTTGTTTATACAAAAAACACATATCTCACTAAGGTAATGCAGTACAAGACCTCTCTCAATGGGATTCAATTTCCTCGGCTATCCGTAATTTATTATTTAAAATTTTATCAATACAACAAACCAGAGACAAAACCCTAATAACATGATATGCTGTCTTCATATTTTGGCAAATTATAAGTTCGTTTTATTTGTCATAATTCTGCCACATTGTGATGTCCTCATAGTGCCCGCCTTGCAGTTGAGAACTATATAAACCTGAAGTTGACGCTTACACGCACACACATACATACATACATACATACATACACACACACACACACACACACAGCAGCACACACACACACACACACACATATATATATATATATATATATATATAATATATATATATATATATATATATATATATTACTTACACCTTGTCTGTTTTTAGTACTTAATTATAGAATTTTCGAAAGCTGTCGGTGGTTTAATTAATAAATACAAAAACGAAGAAATCATTTCAGTTGACATTTGACAATAGTCGAATGCCATAATTTCTCAGATTAATTAGAAACAGGCGACAGAAGAAAAGTTCTCACCAAGTCAAATTAGTACTCTCGATCAAAACTGTCCTGCAAATATTATTGATAAATGATTCTGTCACTGGTCAATGATCAATAAATGGGCTTTGCTAGCGGAAACTAGAAATAAATATAACACCCCGAACGTTCTAGCTAAGGAGGAAACTTGACCTGTACTGGCTTAGGTCTGGTGATCTTTTATCATGTAGACATTAAGAAAAACACATGTATATATTTACATTACATAGATATTGAGCTGAAACGTACAGTCAAATACGTGATAACTTCGATCACAGATCAATGTATATAGAACACTAGAATACGTTCAGCAGAGCAATATTAGTCGTATAACTTGCTGCAATACCAGCTAAACTAACATTATTATTACTAATATTATTAATATTATTAATATTATATTATTATTAGTAGTAGTAGTATTTACTGCTATTGTTGCTCCAGCCACTGTCTGTTCGTACCATTGTTGTTGTGCTTTATTAGTTTAAAACAAATTATTATAGCGTGAGTTTGGAAAATTCCTGAGTAATAAATCCAGAATTACTAATATCGGTAATTTAGCAACATCAAGGAATACATCACCACCAGTAGTAGTAGTAGTAGTAGTAGTAATAGTAGTAGTAACAGCAGCAGCAGCACTAGTAGTAGTAGTAGTAGTAGTAGTAGTAGTAATAGTAGTAGTAGTAGTAGTAGTAATAGTAGTGTAAATATGAAGTGCATAAGAGACGAAAATGTCAAAAGCCTATCAACTGTTAAACATTCATCATATTAAGATCAGAAACATAGATCTTGATGGGAAGTAACTCAAATATAAATCTTCTACAGTTTACTTCTGATGTATTGATGGTGAACAAGTTCAACGATTTCTTCACGAGGATAACAACAATTATCAGCAATAAGATCATCAACAATAAGATCATTTCTGATTCCACAAATGATACTTATCTATGAATGCTGATATTATATTTATAGGGAAAATACTCGAAATATTTCGACCAACTTCTGAAGTTGAGGTCAAGCAGATAATCGCGGAGTCTCCGAATAAGTCATTTGAATTGGATTCACTGCTAACCTGGTTTTTGAAGAAATCTTTGGATCCACTTCTGCCATTGATAACAGCCATCATCAACAGATCAATGGCTAAGTCGGTAATGCTGTAATGTTTTGAACGAACCAACATAACCCAGCTACATTAGTTACCTGGGTTGGATAAGGATTTTGGATTATCGTCCTATTTCTAACCGTCTTTTCATCTTCAAACCTGTTGAAAGTAGCGAAGAGGACATAGAACACAATGGCAGCTTACCGTAGAGGTCATTCCACAAAAACTACTCTCTTGAAAGCGAATAGTGATATTGTTGAGGCTCTTGATGAAAGTAAATGTCTGCATTAAGTATGCTTGATTTATCTGCAGGTTTTGGTGTAATTGATCACCTAATACTTATTGAAAGATTAAAAGTTTCCTTTGCCATCATAAAAAGGTCTTAACCTGGTTAAAATCATCGTAGTTCACCGACAAAATCTTAGCCGCGGATAAAACATCACCAGATGTAGGTCATCATTTTGGTGTAACACAGGGATATTGCAGACTTACGTAGGCAGATGAACAGCAACATGCTAAATTAAACAAGAATAAGACCGAATTCATTGATTTCGCATTCAAACAACGTGTAAAGAAAAGTAGGAATGTTCGCATTAAGAGAAGATCCATGCATATAAATTCTTCTATGTCTGTGAGAAATCTAAAGTTTATATAGGATAATAATCTAGGAATGGAGAACCAGATGAATTATATATCTAAGTCCTATTATTATCAAATAAGAAAATAGGACTTATTTGTATGTAGATGAATGATGGTGAGGCATGCAAAACCTTAGTACAAGCCTTATTATTTGGACACACACACACACACACACTCTCTCTCTCTCTCTCTCTCTCTCTCAGCGAAGGCAGATGTGCTGCACGACAATTGACACAGACTACTAAAATGGAACATATAACGTCAGTTTTGTTTCACATTCAAAGTACTTAGTTAAACAGCACCACCGTATCTAAGTGATCTGATTCAAAGGTCTATACTAGTGAGACTGATGCGATATAAGTCTTGTTCACTTTTGACGATGCCAAAAAGCCATACAGCAATGTACGAAGATAATTATTTCTCCGACCATCAGCTCCCACGTTGTGGAAATAGTTTGTAAGAATCTTAAAATGTACTTATTTAAATTAGCCTATTTATAATGTATAAACCAGCGTATTTATATATAATACATATTTTAATTATCTTTAAAGGTAAAGCGCCTTAAAGAAATTCAAGTATTATTATTAAAATATCACCTGAGTCCTTACTGTTTCTGATCAACAAGTACAAATTCATACTATAATATGATTACGTCTGTTTGCTTGTCAGTGTTGTATAAATAGCTAACTACCACACAACTAATGGCAATGATCAGGTCATTGGTACTGGATTAATTCATAAATTAAATCCTCCATTATTTCGTGTTATGTAATGTCAAGTACAAGTTTACATTAATTGACGGCCCCTGGTAGAATAATTCCAATCGTTCACGAAAGTTTATCTGTTTACGTAGTTCGTTTGTGTGTGTGTGTTGTGTGTGTGTGTGTGTGTGTGTGTGTGTGTGTGTGTGTGTTCTTCCTTTTATCTAATGTATTAAGGATATTAGTTATTAAATATATGCTCCTTTATGAATATTTATAAATAAAAATTAACCCCTGACTTATACGAGAAACATATTGGGCTAATATTAAAATCCAAATAACTGTCTAGTTTACTTTCAATAGCACAAAACAAATATCTACAGTTTATTTTTATGTACAGCTTCCAATACAATGAACCTATAATACTAACTGATAACAACACTTAGTCCTTTCAAGCAATTAGTTGTTTTTTTTAAATTAAAATAGAGCATCATTTTCATATTGTCATATAACGATTTCAAATTAATCACCAAAAGTATGACCTGGTACTTGGTGTCTTGTATGACCAAGTTCTAAAAGGCAGCTACATTATCAGAAATGTGGATTTATTTGTTATAAGATGTTAATTTATTTGACGCTACTTACGACACCACCCATTATAAATAAGCAATTTGTGATGAATACCTAGAGATAATGATCACGATAACAATAACAATGGTTATTACAGTAGCATACCAACATCTTAAGCTTTCATTATATCAATAGTTTACGCTCCGCCATTTTGTCAGTTGGGTTTACTTGGTGCATGAGTAATGACCTATTTTATTTAAGTAAAACATTATGGTATATTAGGGCATGTCAATTCTTATGGAGGGAATGCACCACCATCGAGCACACTATCATACACCTTCATAAGTAAAAAGAAAAGGTGTGCTGAAATTGCTTTTGATAAGTTCACATTCTTATCAGTGTCTATCTCTAAATGATGTAAGCATTAATTATTTTATTGAAAGGTTGTCTCTATTCACGTATTGTGTTTGTTCAGACAAAGTAGGATGCCAGTAACTTCTACACTACAATCATCTTATTGACATATTAATAGTTTGGATGAAACACTCTGTGGTGATGTCTTTTCGCTCAGTCTAAACCTCTTCACCTTCCTAGTTACGAATATATTAACGGAAGATGTGTGGTTTTTCTTGACATCTCATCCATCTCACTGAAAGGTTGTCAGAAAAATCTAAGTCACCTTTCTGAAGCAATTTTCCTTCTGAAATATCAATTACTCCCACGTGATTTAACAGACAAGAAGTAACATGTTTATGTTATTTACCGACCAAAGATAACCTCATTCGCTTCAGTCCTGCAGGACGTCGAGTTAAAATTATTCATAAGGCGAGAAGATGAATTATGTTTTGATCTATAAATGTCAGGACTTCGGTATTATTTAAATAAATGAGATGCACTGTTCACTGACGTTTATTACCTACGTCTCTATCTGATGAGTTACCATGGAGTATATAACTACAGTAATATATCACATTTTACACTATAGTTGTAGTTAGATAACTGACATAGAATTAGATGCTAACACGTGTCATTCAACCCGTTGACCTATGTCTGTAGATCTTTAACATATATTAGAAAATGTTATTTTCCCAGGTAACCTATTACTGTGGATCTTAATCATATCTAACAAATATCATTCAGTCAATTCACCTATGACTATAGATCTTTACCATATGTAACACATGTCATTCAGTTAGTTGACCTATGAATGTAGACCGTTAATATATATATATATATATATATATATATATATATATATATATATATATATATATATATATATATGTTTATAGTGTACGGCATTCTAGTAAACATAAATTGTTACAGCTAAATTATAATATATGCTCAAACTACCATAAACCGTGTTCATCGATTATCCGTCGAAGACACTGGAGTAGAACTTCTGTATAGAGATTTAAGATAGTTATGCCTTCGTCAACACCAATTTCTGTTACTGTTTTGTTTGCTTCCAGGCTGAAAACGTTCATCGGGTTATGCCAAATATGACTGGCCTTTAAGCTTCCTTTATACCTGCACGTTTTAGTGTTTACATACGTGGTGCATGTTGACGTCGTGTAACACTTCGTACTGAATGATGTTATATTTACACAAAGAGAAGAGATATTGATTGTCTTCTACTAGCCAGGAAACACCGAAGCATTGCCTTAATGAGCTAACGATGTGAATAATACGCCGAGTTGTGTAAAATTAAGTGATCGATTACGTGTAACCACCTGAATGAATTATCTATCGCACGAGCAAATCATGCCGTCTTCATTGAGTTATTAGCCTGGATTGCTCGTAATTAATTACAAGACTTGTATCATCTATTGTCTCTTCTTCGGCAAACTAATCAATACACAATTGTTTTGCTTCCACCCTTTCGCTAATAACAAGGCGTTCGAAAAAGCAAACATAATGTCATTCCTGACCGAGCGCAATTCATAACATTTTAGAACAATCAATTCTCGTTGCCATTGATTGAAGATTTAATTTAACGCTCCACCGAGTTTCAGATGGCTTCTGAAACATGAAGATCAATCACATTAGAAACGATGCAAGCAGCCAACCAAATATATACGTACATAGATCAGTAAAGATGAGCCTGAAAATACGCATGGATTCGTGCGCGTCAAATTTTATACACAATTTCACCCGATTCACTCATCTTCAGCCAAAGCATTCTAAACATCCACATATGCTTTAGGGTGCTGTATTAAATATTATACTTCGAACATCGATATTATTGGTGTAATTAGAAGAATTAATAACGTTGCCTCTTGTTTGAATTATATGTGGTGGTTAAAAACAATTGGCTAAGTAACGTGTGCATAGCTCTTGTCCGTCGTACCATCGAAATAATCAGAGATTGTAATGAGAAAATTATTCTTTCCAGAATATACAGCTTATCACATTGTCTCCACTGATATATATATATATATATATATATATATATATATATATATATATTCCCCCCGATTGTAATACAAGTAACAATTGTAAGTCCGAAGGCATAGTATACAAAAACGGATAAGAATTTAAATCTAAACATTTTGTCCGAAGGCTGTGTACTAATTGAAAGGAAATAAAAGTTGGCAATTAACATAACTATACTACCTTTTTAATAACTGGATACTGTCTGATAAGTATACTCTTTGTACACAGTGACGTGAAATACTAAATTAGAGGTTGAGCCATCCTTCTAGTTTCTAACTTTGGACCATTAAACATTTATACTGACAAATACACATTCGACATGAAATGGTCGGTTTACTGTTGAACTATATACATATATAAGATTCTTTTGAAATGGCCACTTTGTGACAGAAAAGACGTTTGGTTATAAGTATTCTTTTTAAATTGTTAAACTTGCAAATATCAAAGTGTCAGATACGGTATTGCACTTGAATAAGGCTTTTCTTTAATGCCCCCCACGAGGAGTGGCCTATCAATGACATGATTGGCGATCACCTGCTGTCTGAGTACTGCGTAGAGTTATACTTCGTAATGGCTAGAGAAGATACGTTTGCGCTTATTTGCGTCACACATCTCATGAATATAGAATGCGAACAACGGAGATGACGCTCTTATTACTATGGAATATTGATCAAGGTAATAGCCAGCCTCCACGCAACATCATATTGATGTTACAGTTGACATGATACCAAACTGATGACTCCTCTCTACTTGGTATAATAACCACACGCCGCAGATATCGACAGAACTCCTTGTATCCTGGTTCATTGTTAATGCCACTCACAACGATGCTATAATTCACAGTCTCCAGTGAGTGGGTAGTGCAATCAACAGTAATTCAACCCGACAGTAAAACCAAATATATCAGAAAGTGAAGCTTTCTATGTAGTATAAGTTATTAGATGTCTCAGTGGAGCTAATATTTCACAAATCTTACGTCATTGTCTAACCCAAATCTGACTGTGGACCTGTCTTATGTCACACGTAAGACAAACAACTAATTTAATATTCACCAGCCAGCAACCAGTATGAAACACGAAATACATCTTTCTGCTTCATAGTGAGATTACTGAAGGCCAACAAATAGGTATCTGTACGCTGAACAATTAATTATTTGCCTTTTTAGATATCCATATATAATAACAATACATGTTGTGTACAGTTGCGTTATCATTACTAGCCGCAGCACAATGTATTATGTCAAGTCTGTCCATACAAATTGTACATTAACTATGCAAATCTATGAACGGTTCATGTTCTGTAGGTTATTTACATTATACAGTTTGATGAATACAGTTATGAATATAAACAATGGTAAAATGTTCCAATGTTTTGCACAATATATCGTAATTGATAATGGGCTAATCACATGTCCAGTAATAATCGTTTCGATGTTTCGCTCCTTCCAATAAAAGTTTAAAAAGAGAAAGGAAATGAATCGGCCATTGCTTTATTTAACGTCACTGAATTGTTACATCTATAGCGTATGATAGATGATGAGCGACATCCTATGAAATGTAGATGATGAGATGAAACAGCTCATGCAATTCTGTAGCACTCATGATCAGATGAAACATCCCATAGACAACTGTAGCGGCGGGATTCAAAATTGGCATGAAGGTTTCAAGGGCAGTGCACCAGCTAGCTTAGTAATCTTACCCTGAAGAAGGGACAATCAGCTTTGAGCGTAATATAATTCCTTCACAGGCAAAGACTAATATTTTTATATGTTATCACATTAATATTATATACGCACATTAAATATGGATTACAATGCCCTATAAGTGGATGTATGAGAAGTTGATATAGTATATGAGACACCAGAAGAGTGGCGATACCTTACCTTAACCAATATGGTTTTAGGTTTTTTAAACCCGTATAAACATCAAATCATGGCGTGCAAAATACATGAGCTGTCTATAGCTCACGAAGGCAACACCATATCCTGATTGTGTTCAGTAGAGGATGAGTGATAAATATGACTGCGATAAGGCAGAGGAAGATTGTTCAGGTTAATCTCACTGATCGAACAAACGGCTTCAGCCTTTACGAGATCAGGATTCTTACAGATCTTGGATTATATACCAATATCCAGGGATTGTCACTGTGCTGCCAATCGCAAGTCTAGAACATTGATTACGATATAGTATTTTCATATGTCGGATTGATTCAGGGCTACCATCCGTGTTCGAATTTCGGCGTGGGTATATCTGAAGGTTGTTTCGTCTTTGACTCCGCCTCATTACATTTGGAGGTCGCTCGGCCCATTTAGCCAACCTTGTGCACAAAAGTAGCCGTAAAACATCAATCACCATCATCATCAGAAATCGGATTGAAATGTTTAAAATTGAAGACTTTTAGAAGAAAATCTAAAGATTAATTTTCCGGAAGTACTTGGTACTCTTTATTTCACGCTGATCTTATATTATAACAATGCATAATTCTAAAGAAAGCATCGTATGTTGTCATTCGGAACAAAGGAACTTATTTATTTAATGATAATCAGTATGAAGACAATCACAATTGAAGATTATTATAAGTTTGTGCTGCATAGCGAACTGCACTCATATATTACGCTCACATAGTACAAGACTGTCCGGTACTCTGCATAGTGTTACGAAGATGTCTCCGTACAATCTATATCGATGTATTTGTGACTTATATCTTCTTAAAAGCAAGTCTATAAAATGTTTTATTAAAATAAAAGTGATACTAAATATGCATAAATGCATACAATTTACATAAAATAAATTTTGTTAATTATAGTCTCGTCGTAATAACGTATGTAAGTATATAGAGCCATTACGAGAATGGGTGGCTTAAGTTACTATCACTTTAATTTTATCGGTGGAATCCGTTTGGGAGGGAGGGATTAAGTTGATGTATATCTTTCTACGTGCCTGTTAATGATTGCAGTTCATAGTGTTATCATATGTTATCATTTTATGAAGTTAGCTAAAACTATGTCACTTTAAATTCGTTATTATGAATTAATTATAGAATCCAGATTATACCACTAACAACGGTTTATTTTCCTTGTTCTAATCGATCTAAACAAATATCAGTTCCCTCGATTTCATGTTACACTAAATGTCTGTCGTAATATGACTAATTTGAAACTAGCGACTTTGAAATTACAACAATAATGAATACAATTAAATAACAATACATGGTACTGTTTGTATAACCAAAATGACACAGACAAAACAACATATCCTACTTGGGGTAATATAGTAGAATGTTCTTCGTTTTGGTGAAGGTATTGTCACTCTGTAGCAAGATCAATCCCCATTCAACTGAACGACCGCCATTTTAATTTCAAGCACCATAATTGTAGGTGATTCGCTTTTAACGTTTTCTTAAAAAGTGACTGATGGACGGATGAGACATTACGATACTCAGAACTAAAAAATCACCTTTCTATAATAAAACTGATCTGTTATTTTGTTGAAATTACAATTCGTGATTCTCTGTGCAAAGCCTTCCTCGACAATACTAGACAGACAGACAGACGCACACACACATAAGTACGAGCATACACACGTACACACGCGCACACACACACACACACACACACATATATATATATATATATATATATATATATATATATCTTATGGCATCAACTCGCTGAAAATGGGCGCCTCCTTGGTCTAGCGGTAGCGTGTTGGACTACATATCACTACCACCGGTGTTCGAATCTCGGGGTGGGCATATCTGAAGGTTGTTTCGTCTTTGACTTCCCCTCATTACGTTAGGAGGTCGCTCGGCCCATTTAGCCTACCATGTGCACAAAAGTGGCCGTAAAACATCAATCAACTCGCTGAAAATAATTATCCTAAATATCCTGCAGTGGTTCTGTCAAAAAATCAGTCTAATGGCGAGAGGTACATAGTGTCCGTATGGTAGCAGAACTTCTTATCACAGTGAAATATGACATATAAATATAGATCAACCTGTTGTACTGTCATCTGTATTCTACCGGCAACCAATGTAGTGCAGTTGATACTGGTATGTTGTATTGTGAAATGAAGTGTACGTTATAACACCTTTAAAGACTGAAACCGTGTTATATTATTAAAAGCTAAGAAATCGCTTTGGCTGGTAATGAAGCATAATAATAATAATAATAATAATATGTAAATCGAATATTGGAAAAGCTGTTGAAACTGGTAATAGAAAGAACGTTTTCTCTAGCTATAACGCTGGTTTAACAGCTTTATTTCATTATGTACCACAAATATTACAGACTAATTATACAGAAAAGGGCATCTGCTCGCCTAAGAGTTACCACATTTCTCTTACCTCATTACGACATTGTTCTGATTAGCCTAATTTGCGTCGATATGGATAAAATATCTACACAACAGGCATCATAACAAGGTAAAACAGATAAAAGTGAGAAAATAACATTTACCCCTCGGTGATCTGTAAGTAGATATTAACTGCACTACTGTATGAATAACAATAACCTTAGCATACAATCCACTCTTTGCAGCGGAATGTACTGTTTACTAACATATTTAATATAGAATAGGCAACCTTATGATTAGAATAAATTCTGCTAATAAATCGTTGATGAGTTCGAATGGGCATTGCATTAATCGCTTCATGGTCAAATTGAGCTTGATTTCATTTAATATGTTGACAAATGATCTCATCGTACCAATGCTAATAGTTATTTTATAGTCATCATTTGCCATCGCCATCAGACCATGCCATGCTCCAGATATAGAATTTACACCACCTTAGGCAAGTCTAATCACCATACTGTTTAAGGGAAGGTAATCGTTTCATCAATTACGCCACTCTATTATCTTTTCACCGCCACTCTTTAATCATAGCTTTCAGTTTATCGTCGTTTTAATAGCCTCACACCTAGATGACGTCTGGTTATTTTAATTTTTCTGATGAGAATTATTCTTTTTCTATCTGTTTTTGACATCTAGTTTTCTGTTCTTGCATCCCAATACTATAAGCTGATAATTATTGGCTGAAAATGAAACATTATTAATTTGATTGCACAATATGCTGTAATCAAGCATCTTATTTCATTCGTTAATTACAATTTTACAAATCGATGCCTAACAGCTGATGAAGTTCCCTCCAAAACAACAATGATTGTTATATTATATCGCTAACATTCAGGAACAGATTACGGTATTATTTTGCTTATCAAAATGTGAGTTGTCTTTGGAAATTGTCATATTAATTATGACGTCTATGCTGTTTATAATACCTGTTGTTCTTATTGTTATTGCTGTTGTTATTGTTGTGATTGAAATGTTATAAATAGTCAAGATCAAAGTGGAATATAAGCTTATGCCCTTCTCCAATGACAAAATATATAGAAATAATGTCACATAAATAAACTAAATACAAGTGCTTTCTTTATACCATCCCCAAGAAATATTAAATATCAACCCTTTGCCTGTGAACGTAAACATGAAGACGTACACGTTTATTGGGCTCACCAGTTACGTTGTAAATAATATATTGATTAGATATTGTGTGGGGAGTAGTTAGATGGACACCAAAAGCTTTATATTTGCACATGTTATACTCTATTACGAGTAATTATTACTTGTGATAAGAAAGTGTTTCCACATAATACTCATCGTAATAGAGGACTTGGGATTTATTAACAATGGGGCTAAGTATTTAGGGTAATAACATTCCTCTATAGTATTATAACATTCACAGCAGCTGACATTTCTAATAATGGGCATTTATCACGTTACTGTACGTGTTAAGATCATCTGCATTTCACTTATGTAAACATATATCTGTTACCGATACAAATATCCATATAGACAGTAAAGTCCTCATTAGTATTGAATAAAAGTATATGCGTTGCATATAATTGAGATAAAGAATGAAATTTAACAAATGTAGTTGTATAATCCATGTCTGTGCAACGAAATAAAGAAATAAAAATATAATTCTTAATACTGTAACTAATATCAACACAACTGTATTATGCCTATTCGTGAGCTTCATACATGGAACATGGCTTTCACGTTACTGACTCCATTATCGGCAACGTAAAAACAACGAATACGAGAAAAAACACTCAACTACTGGCGATGTATATATACGAATATTTGTTGCTGGGATAATTTTAAAACTACTTACCCGTATAACACTAAATGTGTATGTCGTCATCGGTCACATGTCACTTGATGATGAATTGGGAAGAGATCAGTGTTCACGTGTTTTCGTAATCCAAAACTCAGGTTTAGGAGAAGTTCTTCTAATAACGAATACTCTTTCAATTCGAATCAGACTTGTTTTATCCCGAATTATTCAGTGTGTTTCTTGGTAGTTGACATCCACGTACGTCACACAAGTAAGTGTTCTCCTGACATATATATATATATATATATATATATATATATATATATATATCACTGCGATGTATTTTCTGTAAGTAGAATATATAAAGAGATCATTTTAATTATCATACTTGTATCTAGCAAACCAGAATGTGAAACTTAACACAATGAAGACTGATATCATAACAAATAATGGCAATGTGTCAACTGTCCCGAAATTGAGAGGATCTTCATTACCCATCCATCCGCCACATTCACAGTCATTATCATTATGATCATCTTTAGTATAAAAATCTATATCATACTATCTATTCTCTAGTTGTTCCCACTAACAATATCATCATCAACAACTGTCAGTTGCATCGTTGATGTGTGGCTAGTTAAACCAACGATCACCGCTGCTCCTACTAGTACTAGAAGAACCATCCAGGTTAATGCCACCGATCATCCTTACGCGTACAAAACAATCATATTCCTCGGATTATGTAACCATCTCGCCTTTGTATCACCCACCTGATTTATCTCCACCATATCTTTACAAGATTAGATAGTTATCAGCGAGATCCCACAAACGGGTCCTCCACGACTTCTGGTGCCAATTAGCATCACTCTTCTGACCAGGATTTGGTCGGGATCAATGTTTGTACGATGTCTAGGTTAGAAATAAGTCGGAAAGGAGCCGGACAAGTGAACCGATAACAGGTCTCCAGATCGATATATTATTATCCAGCTCTTTGATCTTATATAAGCCGGTGATCTAGTATCGACTGCTCCAGTCACGATTTATTGTTGGAAACGTCGAAATTTGTTTTTTCATTTTTATGGAAACCGTCAAATCTATGAAAAACTATGAAAGTATCAATAACTATAAAGTCATCGGCCGTAAGTAGATATTAATAGTCGCAAGTCGGAAAGAAAAATGAAATTGTAAAAGCGGCGACTGTCTCCATGTCTTGATGTCACACTGGCTCTGTTATCACCTGAACATCAGGGGACTTAAAACAGATCAGTGTAATTTATACGGATATATGTAGTCACACCAGTCATTAAGTAATTGTTTAATGAAACCTCAACAAACGAATCATCTATAAAGTGTTGGTACTCGGTTATTTGTCGATGTATCCATCAAAACATTTAATCCATCTATCAAGGGGTATGTTTGTTTGTGGTTGTTGGTGAAATCGAAATTTGCGTCAATTCGCAACATTTAACTCCCATACTAATGGTGTTATGGTTGTTGTTGTTTTGACGTGGTAGATGTCAGTGGTCTTATCGTTGTTATCTGTTGTGCGTGGTCTTAGGTATTGTGTCAGAGACATAGGGCTAGTTATGTTACTGACCACGTGAAAGCTTTATTGATATGTAATATTTATAGCAATTAGCTTTACCTTAGGGAGTATTATAAATGTCAACAATTGACGACAATTAATGGTGTAGTGGATATTTGTTCAATGTTAGTAAATAAGTTTATATAATAATATAATAAGTTGTAAATATTTGAATGTATATAAACTGCCAAGATATACTAACATCAGACAGACATACACGCACACACACTCACACACACATACAGGCACACATGCACATAAACATAAGATACCCAAATAATGCATTTCTCTTGGAGTATGTTAATTTTGTTATTTTGTATGTCATCACCATGAACTAGTTTAACGACCTGTCATATGTTTGAAAATAGCTAAACAGCTAATTGAAAAACCAAATATAAGATAAAGAGCATACCACGAAACAAATATCACTATTACAACAGCTTTGTTTCTTAATATGTATCCACAGTGACGTGATATCGTATAAAGGTATTGCAATATAGACATATACCTGACAGTCAACATTACCAACTATAAACAGGAATATGTAGATGTGTTTAACCTTCAGTCTAAACCAGTTCTCAAAGAAATGTCATAAACGCAGATAATTTAGTCTCTAGTTCTCTTTGATACACAAGTCATAAGGATGGAATCCAGAACACGTCGAACATTCTCATAACAGAAGACGTCCACATTATTAAGCACCAGATGGCGCTGCTCTGATAGCAATAACACGTTAACTATTCAGTACCTGAACAATGATGAATCAAGCATGGGAAATGTGGAATTTCAAAAAAGAAAGTTCTAACCCATTGAGTTTTCAGCGTGTTAGTCTTCTGAATGTAATATGTCCGCGTCATGGCGAAACTGCAGCTATTATAAAGTGTTTTAAGGCACAAAATTCTAAGTATAGTCTAAGGCTCTATTATCAGTTCACTTAAAATCATAGCTTATTTGGGTAAAACATATGAACTCAGCTTAGTGACCTATTGTCCTATTGTAACATATTTACATATTAATTAACTGATGACAGTCACTAGATCAACAAGGGCCGGTGCGCAGGTATTTGGCATTCATGGGTTGGCTGTCATATTGTAAACACGTGCGTCCATCATTTGATGTCAATAACAAAATTAATATTTTCAGTTAAACATTTGCTTAATTAAAATAAATCTAATAAATAGTACTAGAACTACTTGTAAATATTTTCAACAAACATGGAAGCACCTATCACACACCGCAGAGTTTATTTATTCTACATCAACGATGTATTGTTCATAATGAATATCTTAAACTGAAGGTCACAATGTACAATAATCAATGTTATTTTCGGCTAATCATTATAAGATCAAAGTTTCATTATATCGGGGGAGGGAGTGGTGGTATCGGATATTGCCTGTCTTAGGTGAGTACATAACCAATATGCGTACAGAGTTGATTTGAGCTTAGCTGACACAGGCCCATGTCATTTCATATTGTAGTATAAAAGAACTGTTATGTGAGTGTACTCCTATTTACTAGTAATCATTTCTGACCGGATCATACCGGATTATAGTAACAGAAACTGAACTACTTAAAGACAGATCGTGATTATGATATTCTGATAGACGTTATTCAACCAATATGCCATCCATACATAAACTAAGACAATATAAAAGTTAATAAATAAATCTAGGCTTCTTATCAAATGTTTCTTTACAAATTAAATCTTAATGCACAAGCTTTCTGTGATCGAAAGTTTGTTTCCACTTCGAGACATCCCACGTGCTATAATCTGACAAGTAATCAAGTGATCGAAGGTTTGTTTCCACTTCGAGACATCCCACGTGCTATAATCTGACAAGTAATCAAGGCTTTGTTTGTTTTCGCTGACAGAGTTTACATCTGTTAGACCAGATTAATATTTCATGGACAAAGAGTCCCACGTGTCTACTCACCACCAAAACATCGCACTTTTATGTTTCTGACTATCATAATTATATGGTAAACAAGAATCGCTTACTCTCTGTGTGTGTGTGTGTGTGTGTGTGTGTGTGTGTGTGTGTGTGTGTGTGTGTGTGTGTGTGTTTTAGCTGTGTATAATAAGGCACAGGCACAGAGAATCTCGAACCGTGAATTCAAACTATGGACGTTTCTTCAGGGGACTATGCTGTCATTTTCAAACCTGACCTAACGTCTGCTATTGTAGTTCTTATATGTTATTTATGACAAGCAGATTAGAGCTAATCTTGAATCTCATAGTACAAACTGAACATAACTGGACCTAGGAAAGATAATTCTATTCCCACATACAACTAAGGTGAATTTTATAAGTTGCTATATAAAACCCACCAACAACGCGAACTGTGTCCAATGCCACCGCTCGAGATGCGATGCAGTGTTTCTATTCCTGAGTCAGGAGTACATGCTTTAAGAGCGTACTGTGCCTGCTACAGTCATTTAAATACTGGATAACCAGACCAGACACCTAAACGGCGTGCCTCCAAAGACGCAAATAGTACATGGATTATACAGCTCTAGATCAACTTTTCTTGAATGCAGGGACCGGGAAATATAGTCTCCACGCATAGAAAACGGAACTTTCTCAACCGCAGCATAATATGCCTTGTAATATTTGCTGGAGGGTCAAATACCTCATAAACATACAAATCCAATAAATACTATGACCTACTCGTCACTATTACATCGGCGCTTTAGCATACCGTTATGGCGGAATTGCCGTTCTATATATTAACATTTTCAAATCAGACATAATGTCTGCTATACAAACTATAATTATAATATAGGGTTTTATTAATGACAAGGAGACTAAAGTTAGCCTTGAATGTCATAGTACAGACTGGACATAACTGGACCTAGGAAAGATAATTATATTCCCACATACAACCAAGGTGAATTTTATATGTAACTAAAGTTGTTATATAAAACACACCAACCACACGAACTGAGATCGAGATGCAGTGTTTCTATTCCTGAGTCAGGAGTACTTATAATGCTTTAAGAGCGTACTCTGCCCGCTACAGTCATTTAAATGCTGGATAACCAAACCAAACACTTAAACGGCGTGCCTCCAAAGACGCAAATAGTACATGGAATATACAGCTCTAGATCAACTTTTGTAAGAATTCCGGGACCAGGAAACATATCATGTATGCGCGTGCGCGCGTGTGTGTTTTTTAACACTAATAAGACAACGGAATCTTTTACTATTATATTTGCATCTATTAATAATTCAATTAGATTTTTATCATCCACAACATGCTATATGTATTATAATATGGTTAATTATGTAAAACTAACTATCATACGAACTCTTATTTCATCATTAATCAAGTAGTATGAGTATTTCCAAGTTAACACAACATGTAGCATATCAAACGTATAAAGTACAGTCAAGGCGAACAGTACACAGGTTGGTGTATCCTTCTGCCGACATATTCTTCAAGTCACCAGCGTCAAGGTGACCCCGAGGGATATTAGCTGTTTTATATTCGGCTCCCGGCCTCTTTACGTCAAAGCAATGTTCGTTTGCAGCTAATTCACTTAAAATGGTATACGAATGGCTAAATCTGATGGTGCTTCGTGTACTGAGTTGTGGGACCTGGTCTGTCAGGCTTTATAATGGTTTGGTCTCTGAAAGACATGAACATCTGTCAACACGTAAATTGTGGCTGGACAGATTGTATGTAGAACTGTTACTAAGATGACTAGTATCTCCGTCGAAAAGAAATAAAGACAGTTATAATTATTTTTATATTTTGCGGGTGTTATATCACTAGATATAACAATTGATGATGTTAGGCTACATATTAATATTTCACTTTGGAAGAACGTTCAAAGTTGACTGAAGAGGTAGTATCCAGATATAGCTATTCCTGCATTGCAGTCATGAAAGAATAGTGGCTTATTAGCTGTAAATTGTATTCATACTTTGATTGCTGTATATACAATTTTGATGTAATTACTTGAATCTGTGAAGAAAAACGTTTGCTTCGATTGTACAATATTACAAAGTTTCGATTTCTCCATAATACATATTCTTCGGAACGCCAACTGTCTAATGGTATTATGAAGCCCGAAACGAGGCTCAGTAAATAAGGTCAGGTCATGATGACAGATGTAATACAACTTTGGATATGGATATGGCAAAAACACGAAGATCATGTTCGATGGCAAAAACTGGCTTTCACATGATTATATGATATATTCTGGATATACCTGAGCAATAAATGATCATAACTCGTGTTGATTGACATTATTAACATTTGTAAAGGTAAAACACTTGATAACCTTTTGTTTCTGCTTTCTGATTATTAAATACGGAGAGCAATTACCGCGCGCGGACGCAAACACACAAACATAAACACTCTGATCTGGTACTGACAAACAATTAATCCGCCACACAGCCAGTCGATGAACAGAATCATAAATTGTTCCTAACCCTTCAGCATAAACGATAAAAGTGTCGCTAAATTACAAATCCTCTTCCCTGATTAATGATGGCGTCTTTAAAGAGACAGCACTCAAGCATAAAACATGAAAAGGCTTTCAGAAAATGGAGCAAGTAGATGAAGTTGTATTAACAAGAGGAATAAATGTGGCAACACCAAACAGCTGCAAGAAGACACCATTAAATCAATATAGTCTTTAAAAAAATATGATAAAATATGTTAATATTGCAGAGCATAGCCTAATACAGGCAACATATGAGATATCTGTATTTATGCGTGGATGTACAAATCTAATAGTATATATGTAAGTACGTACATAGGAACATATTTTTCCGCATATGCGTATATCGTATTTACGTATATCCATATTTGCATACAGGTATGTTATAAGTACAGTAAGTTATGCTGTCATTATATTTGCTTGTGTGTGTCTTAGAAAGGCTTTAGCTAGCCTCAAACAAACTTTTCTCATCTCTTCTGGCGTCTAAGTCAGTGCTATCGGGCAGTGAACTATTTCATTCCTTTTCAGCAAATGTCTGTTCTATTTCTATCTTCTTTCTGTACAGTTTCACTTATTTTCTCTTGTTTCATGATCCTTTTAATAACTGTATTTCATATCCATATAAAAACACTGTTATGATTAGCAAAGTAAATAAATTGATTTTTGTTCTTAAGTTGTATATATTAGAACGCCATATATATATCTGATTTTCATGAACGATGTCTTTGGTTTCTGTATTCCGTTAGTAATTCACCACGTTTCTCCCTTTATCATTCCAGAGATTCCATATATACTCACGCTATTCCAAATGCTCTGGTGATGCACAGAGTCAAAGGCATTTTACAAGTCTATGAAAGTAGGTATCACGTTCCTTGTAATTCTACTACCTATTCTAATAGGTTTCAAAGAATGAATATCTGCTTAACTGTGTTTCGTCCTCTTCTGAATATTGTTTGTTCATCTCTGAACTTGTTGTCAGTTCCATATCTTAATCTGTTTATTATCATTCTTCAAAACACTTTAATAGGGACAGAGTTTAGAGTAATTCTTTTCCAGTTTCCATACTCTGCATAGTTACCTTTCTTTAGTATTTTAACAATCAGTCCTTGTTTCTATATCGTTGGTACATTTTTCTTGTTCCCAAATTGATTTAAATAATCCTAGAAGCCAAGTCACTGTTGCCATCATATCTGTTTTCAATAATCATACTATAGTGTCGTTTCTGCCTCCAACTTTATCCGGTTGTAATACGAAGTCAGTGTTGATTTCATCAATGTTTAGAACTAATTCATCACCTATCACCCGTTCATTGGACAAAGACCATTCAGAATTTCTTGAAAATGTTATTTCCATCTTGAACGTCTGGCTTTTCTTTCAATTGGTAGGTTTCCAATTTGTTATTTGGAGTGTTTCCTGTATTGTCTTTGTCGTCAGTCAGTGTCTTTGTAATGTGGTTGACTTCTTTCGTCCTCACATTCATGGCTGATTTCTCTGTTTCTGTGGCTAGGTTATCCATCAACTTTATTTTGCCTTACCTAATACGTTTCTTTATGTCCTTTCAGCCTTTGATTGTTCTATGCTACTCTTAGAACAATTATAGATTAACATATTTTCCAGTAGAACATATTTGTTAGCAGTACCGTAATACAATGACACAAATCGGACCAAGATATATATATTTGTTGAATGTTTCCCTTGGGAATCACACCCGAATCACATGATCCAGGCTAAGGCATTTGAAGCTGGTAGAAATAAGTGTCCATATATATGTGTTGTCTACCGATTGCACCCAACTAATAAATGGCGTGCAAATTGCAGATTACTTTTAGGAAACTGTTTTATTTATCGCCTCTCTCGATACCAACAGTGGTCAATTGCTGATCTTTGGTGATTTCAATGTTCATTGAGATTACCAAAGAAATGCAGACAACAAACAATTGGGTGACATTATTAGATCGGCGAATCTCAGGTATTACGTGTAAGAAAGAACACAAAGACATAATGATGTTTGTGCAGTTGACCATGGTTTCAAGATAAGATAAGACTGATAAGACCAGTTACAAAGATAGTTAGTAAATCATTATATTCAGGTGAGTTCCTGAGATTCATGAATGTATTAATATGCAAGAACGTGAAATATCAATATAGCCTAGCTGCCTACTTTAGAATATTAGCTGTCATTGAGGCAAGAAGTACTTGTTGTAGTGAATGCCTTTGTTGTATCTCGTATAGACTATTGAAACTCCCTGTTATATGGCACATCTGGCTATAAAATCAACCAGTTTCAAGGAATTTAGAATAATATAACTCACATTCGTGATATTCACTCGAAAATTACTATTATAATACCCCCAATTCTTCAAAACCTGCATTGGATACCTGTTAAACAGCGCATCCATCCAAAGAATTGACTAACTTCTAATAAATGTATCAAATACATGGCATCTGAATATCCATTAGAAAGTCATCACGAAAATTCAGGTCATCCAATCACATACTATTACAGAAAACGTTGTCTCTGGTCAAGTTTTGCGGTGATTGTGCATTTATTGTTGCAGCCTCAACTTGGTGAATATTAAAAATGTGTCGTCTGTTGCAAAGTTTAAATCTCTTCTGAAAACTCGCCTGTTCAAGATTTCTGTCACATGATTATCGTTAAAATCTTTTATTGGGGTTTTACAGACATGTTATTTGAAGTATCACCGTACAGGACTTTTGAGTGCCTGCTGTTTGTGTCGTGTGTCTAGTCTAAGTAAACTATTCACTCATTCACTAAAGTCATGTGAGTAATATTTTACATTGGCTAAACATCCCCTTAATTAAGAGCATTATCATATAGGTGAGACTATGCCACATTAATGTCCGGCTTGTTAGCTGGATGTTCTCCTATAGCGCATTTTACATATGCGAAGATCGAAACCAGGTATACGTGGGACATTTCGTGCTTCAGTACAAATCTTCAGCGAAGATCGAGCGAATGGGTGAACAGTTATTTACGCATTCACTCAGTCATTTACTCACTCATTCACTCACTGTCTGACTAACGTACATTTTCCGTCACTTACGATAGCCGAAAGAAACTTGTGAAAGAAATTGTGATTCACATATCAATTCATCAATCGTAATTAAAAACTTTAAATAACTAGAATATTCTTGGGATCACTGAATGAAAGATATTAAGTAAGTATTTATTTATATTTAACTAAGGTCATCAAGTACCCCCTCCCCCAAAAAAACTGAATACGGTGAAGGTCAAACATTTGCTGAATAAATTAGATTACTGGATAATCTAAATAAATCGAGAATAAAGCTCTACTCATGGAAACATGTATTCCACTTCTACAAATAGCCTCTAGCTAAATAGGCTTTGATACAGTTTGGAAATAATAATTACGTTAAATGATTATGTTTTAACACATAATTAATCGGTAACAGAATACAACTCAGTAATTATTTGTAGGTGTGTGTGTGTGTGCGTGTGTGTGTGCGTGTGCGAGCGTGCACCCGCGAGTGCGCGTGTGTGTATGTGAATTTGTTTTTGCCAGCATAGTATGTATGTGTAGTAATAATAATACTTTATGACAATACATTATATTAGATTGTTTTTTATATCGATCATTATCCCGAAACGTAAGATTACAAGAAGATTATTATGTTATGATTAAATGAACGCCCTAATTAATAAATATATAAAACTGGCTCTTTATACATTCAGACCTACTTGCGCAGGTAATTAATAGCCTACATAGATATCCTAAGTGTGAACCGTTGGAAGAGCTTGTTAAAGATTTATCATATGATCTCCCAACTATCTATTGTTATCTGTATCTATCGCATTAGCTATTATCACAAACATGTTTACAACCTAGAGTGTTTCTGTCAGTTAATTCAATCTAAAGTTATATCACATCAGAACGATGTCCGTCCGTCCGTCCGTCCATCCATTCATCCATACATCCATCTATCTATAAATCTTATATATATATATATATATATATATATATATATATATATATATAACTTATAAATCTATTAATGATATGGCGCCGGAATACCTGTGTGAACTGGTTTCCATTAGAAAGTCATCCCGAAAACTCAGGTCATCCAGCCAGATACTATCTCAGGTGCCAGTGTCTCGGCTCAAGTTATATGGTGATGGTGCATTTAGTGTTGCAGCCCCCCACTTTGTGGAATAAGTAGCCGGTAGATATTAGAAATGCGTCGTCTCTTGAAAATTTTAATTCTGTTCTAAAAACACGCCTGTTCGGTGTCACTTTCACAGATAAATAATTTTTAAACACATACATGGTTTTTACAGACATATTATTTGGGGTATTATTATATTACATATTACTTGTACAGTGCCTTTGAATGGTTCCCGCTAGTAGAAGCGCTTTATTATTAAACATATATTATCACTATCATCATATATCACTTACTTAATATCCTTATTATATAATGTGTCATGAGTTAAATTACAAAACTACTATTATATAGAAATGGCATGTGAATAACATATACAAATGAAGCACAAACTATATTACGATAAAGCCAAAATGATATAGGTTATCACATGCACGTTCATTAAATATTGTAATAGTTACAAGGTTTTAAATATTTAAAATATAAAGACGCCTCCCAATTCCCCTTTGTTTTAAATCATCATTGCTGTAGATTAGAATATATAATATATTGCTTTGTGACTAGTTAATCACAGTTGAATATTATTAGTTTAAAATTACAGCAATTGAATGGTATATATAAATTACGCCGCAATAAATATTCGAATATTTGTATCCCACAAAGCTTGGAAAGCTCAACAAAATCCGGTTAAATCAAACTGCTTTCTACCTGAGGCCATTATTCTGTCTATTCATTAAGATGATGTAAATATACCAATGTGACCTCGTAAATATATCTTAACAAGTCCAACGGGTAAGAGTAGAAATAAATGTGAATAGTGATCCGGAAAACATTGCTACTCAGTGCTGCCATTAGCATAATAGTTGCTATGGGAGACTATCAGAGGTGACCTACGTAGCTACATTCCAGTCTTAAATGGACACTAACAGATGTCATTTGGCCAGTTGAGATTAGGTTACAAATATCCAGCATTAGTGTTGTATCCCCGAGACGCATTGCTCTCGGACATTCTAACAACACACTTAATAAACCAGGAACCATAGTCAATATATCTAATAACAAATGTTTTAATATTTGCTTCTAGGTTTTGTAAAATAAATACAACTAGACCAATACAACCCCAAAACACATTTAGCAAAACGAAACCTTTTTCATATGCAAAGTATTATTGATATTAATACATTCGCTATTTCCTTTTTATTTCCGTTTATATGTTTGTAACCTCTATGAGATCATATCATACTTGTCATGTTTATTTCTTTATTCAGCCATATGTGATTTATAAATACCAAAGCGCTTATTTTTAATTGTTATTTTATCGCTTGAACAAACTTTTTTATTAAGAGAATAACAATAAAGGTTTAATATTATTTATGCAAGAAAGTGAAAAAAGTTTCCTAGATGTTACAATCTCGATGTAAATCTTAGTTAACGATATGATGAAAGGTGAGGCTAGGTCCTATTAAAATAAGACCTGCTATTCTTTTCTCGATACTCTTTATAAGTTTATAATAGTACAGCATATCAGACATTTAAATACATCTGATAACTTTCACTAACAACAAATTTAAAATATAAGTCATCAAAATTCTTTACGAATTATTCTTCACTTCCCTAAGTCAAAAATATTCACTTTCATTTTTATTTGGATATAGTTACATAGATAGATAGATAGATAGACAGATAGATAGATAGATAGATAGATAGATAGATAGATAGAACAACGGGGGGAGAGGGAAGTTCGTCATTAAAACGGAGTTCCATAATATGACCCTACATGATATAATATTCTCTGAAACGGATATTATCCCGTAATAAATTATTCTATTATCCGATAAATCCAGGTTTCGGCCCTGACACACATAAGTACTAATAATTCAACATAAAAACTTACTATTAAACTATCCGTCCTTTGGCTACGTTTCACAAAGTGTTTCACAGCTAAAGTACTGCGCTACTGGTAACAAACTAGTCGTTGATAGACGGAAATAGATATGTCAATATCAGTTAATGAATAGCATGAATAAATCCTTAGAACTTGGCCAACCTAATTGTATGGACCCAATTACTACCATGTGCCATGAAAAGTTATTATGTTAGGTTAGGTATGCGTGTGTTTAATCCCAGCGCTTAAACGTAGGTCATGATACCAACTGAAAGAGAATACGTGTCTTTGAATATAAATATTGCTGAAAAAAGGAACGTATCTCAAGTACACATCGCCGCGTAGATATATATACTGTACCAGGTGTGTTTGTATGAAGATGATGATCACCCTACAACAACACCGAGTGATCGTTTTTAGTTCACCTGACCAGTGATGATTTTAAGAAAGTAATATAACATAAATACTGTACAATATATATTTTAAACCTAAACTTTTAACCTCGGGATGAAATGTATAATTCATCACAATATTGAATAAGTCCTATATAGCTTTTAGCAACCTATCTATATACCTATTTAGCTATTCAACAGAGGTAAATCCTTCGTCTATCATTTGGCTGTACAGTTCGTCATTAATATCGACAACCAGGATTGCATAAGAAAGAAATATCGCATATAAAAAGAATCATGGACTAAATATTCAACGATTTACGGAGGATCCACAATCTTCTTAAATGCCGAGGAAATGTGAAGGGTCTCATCATGATCTCGTAGAAGCATATAACAAAAGTGGTCAAAGTATCATTATTGACCGGAATTTCCAGGCTGACAAATTCAGCAATTTCTTCATGAAGAAAACAACAATAATCGGGAATAAGATCATTTCTTAGTCCCTAAATAATACCTACAATATCGTCATGGAAACGGATAGTATGTTAAATGGAAAAATGCTCCAGATGTCTCGACCAGCTTCTGCAGTTGAGATCGTGGAGATAATCACCAAGTCTCCGAGAAAGTCTTGCGCCTTAGATCTACTATCTATCTGGCTTTGGAGAAATGTTTGGATCAACGTCTGGCACCGTGAACAACCATTATGAATATGTCAACCGCTGAATCGGTGATGCTGTTTGGTTTGAAACGACCCACCATAACCCCGTTCCTCAAAAGATGCGGGTCGGATAAGGAAAACGTGAAATAATCATCCTACATCTAACCTACCCTTCATCTCCACACTTATCGATAAGTTAATAGCAATGAGTATGGAAGTGTGTTTAGAACACAATTTACCTACAAGACAGTTATAACTCGGCTTATCCCAGGGGTAATTTAACAGAAAGTGCTCTCTTGAAACTGCAGCCTTCTGTGTAATCAATCACCCTTTGACATCAACGACTCATAACTTATTATCTTTCATTCGTGGATAGAAAATCACCAGACGCACGTCTTCATTATGATGTATCATGGGGTTTATTAGATGATTATATGATTTAGGTCCAAACGTTATCCTTAAAGGTCATTTGGCTTTTTAAATAACGACAATCGTTTTAATAAATTTGAACCACGAAAGTTAAAGTTCGTATTATAATGCGTCTGATTACGTTTATTATCCAAACTAATGTCTTCATTTTTGCTTACATTTTCTACGCCGTGGAAGGAAATACACCAAAATACAGACCAACGATCGCAGTCAATCGACACCAGTAACTACGTGAAGATGTCATTTAGAGTTATACCATCCTCTATGGGGCAAAATGTACTTCATTTCGCCTTTATCCAGTCGTGTTGACACCACATTTCGTGGAGTTGTTGTTCTCCTCTTATCACACCGCCAACTTGTGATTATTGTAAAATGCTGACGTAGGCAGGAAGTAGACATTTGTCATTTGAGTATTGACAAGCAGCAACAGAAGGTAATATCTTGCCGAATTGAGCTAATACTCTTTATTCTGATAACTAAGTTATATTTTGTCAGCTTACGAGCGTGTGGATGTTTGTTTATTTCCATCTCGGCTTATATATATATATATTGTTGATGTCTCACTTTGACAACAAATGACAATCAATTTTAGTATTATATAGAAAATTATATCTCTTTCCTTCTATCTATTATTCTATCTATCTATCCATCCATATATCTATATATCTATCTATCTACACACACACACATATATATATATATATATATATATATATATATATATATATATATATATATATATATATATATATATATCCCTCTATCTCTATTTCTCATATTTCGATTCAGGAAAATACTGCAAAGAATATATCTCCAAAAACAAATGCGACACTTGTATTTCTATCTGCATATGCAAATATATACGAAACATTTAGCTAAGAATCACTTTTATCGGAAGTTATAGACTCAGTTTCTTCAAATAATAAAACTACATTCGGAAATGAGCGTGAGTAAATAATTCACCGAAGTTAAGTTGATCCAGTCATTCTGTTGTAGCAACGTTCGTTTCTCAGTCCGACTGGCAGTCACTAGTTAGAATTATGTATTCTTGAGAATGAAAGCTGATGTTTGTAAATTACCCATTTCCTGGAGTTCTAGGTTCTCGTAACCTTGACACCAATGACAACGATTTATATTAAAGAAACATCCGACTGTGGGCACTTTATCGTCTTTGCTAATAACTAATAAATTCACTGAAAACGGCAGCGCCATTTAACGCAATCAACCACCCACGATCTTGCGAGCTGAGTAATTAATCCCTGAAAACGTTTCGACCAGTTTACGAGATCGAACCTACGATACTTGTCGGTTAAGAGAAACTCATCCTTTATCAGAGAGTACAACGTGCTTAATCGCCATGGCTCTGGGCCCTTGGTATGTAATAAAGCACCAAGTGCGAGGTTATTTGGGGTTATTTGGTGCAGTAAAGTGGACAATGATATGTTCTATTTAAATACGACAATAAGGCTTGGTTGGCGATGTGTTTATATCGACCATTGTTCATTATGTATTTTATGTTTTAGAGGAAGAGATGTATGCGTTATTTCCCAATATAAGCTTCCGATAAACAAAACACGTCAATAAAGCGCGACGAAGCTCAACGAACAAATAAAAGGCACGCGTTCCACTAGTTGTGTCGTTAATGCTGGTATAATAGCTGATGTGATCGTAGTTAATTATTCAGAAATAGTCATCCTTCCAAGTATATGTGTTTGTTTACTTGTCATATCGGCTTACTCATTCACCGTGCCGATTGTATTTTTGTATTTCTTTCCCTTTATTTCCATATCCTGTTATCTCTTACTGATAGTTATTATATGTTCTACTAATTTTAACAGTATTTTAAGTCATTATCTGAGCAATGACTGAACAATGTAATTAGATACACATCACGTTATTCACGTTATTCATGTTATCAGTGACTGATACATGCCTCATTAATTATGTCATCGTTGATTACTCTATATGTTACATAAAATACTTGTTTGACAGATATAACATATATTGTGTGGTCAGTAGTTGATAAGTATGGCATTCATATATTGACCATTGATCTTAGCGGAATTAGCGAACAAAGATATCTTTGAGGAACAAATTAATCAGGTAATATTCACACAAAACGTAAACATTGCCACGTTCATTTACCGTACTCAGCAGAAAACTGTCCTTACAATTATAAATTCGCTTGAGCCTGTTTGATTATTAGTTAGGGGTGCATACATAAATAATATCATTGATACGAGTAACAGCGACTGGTAATAGCACGATAAATGTTGTATAACAGAAGTTTGATCTTCTTCAAAATATATAACATATATATTAGATAATTGTAAGCTTAAGATCTATCACCAATATGAAGTTGTAATAATAACTACTTATATAATAATTGGGATTTGAACAACTAATATTATAAATTAATGATACGAATTACAGGTGATGATCCCCCATTGAGTTCCAGTCAAACTTTAGAACATTTAAAATGTAATTACATGAGAAATGTTCGAACGAATAAACAAAATACGTATATATGCTGATTTGCAAATAAATCAATTGATTAATTTATTCCAGCAAGTACTCTTGCGCAAATAGAAATACCTCCCCATATACACGCAAACACACACACACAAATATGTATAGTATATGTGTGTGTGTGTGTGTGTGTGTGTGCGTGTGCGTGTGTGTGTGTGTGTGTGTGTGAACATTTTCCAAAAAAAAATCAATTCACCCATCACTTTTGTTTATTCTAAAACATTCACTGGTTTTTAGCTGAAGCGTCCATTGATGCTAACAAATGTACCTTCGATCCAATTTCATCTTGAAGTTAAAATGCCTTCTGGATAAATAAAAGCGAATGTGTATGTGTTTGTTTGTTTGTTTGTTTGTTTGTTTGTTTGTTTGTTTGTTTGTTTGTTTGACAAAAGAGTCTTAAACGGCAATTAATATGACATTGGTTAGGACAATGATTGGGACAATGATGTCGGTGATGACCATTATGTTAGAAACATTGATGTCAATGGTTCCATCATCTCGACCGCGGCTTTTAAGGTAATGAAGGTGAGATCCATGTCGACTAAAATGAAATAGACTCCTATAAAACAAAACTTCCCAGTGGAAAAACCAAGAATGTTATTTACCCTGCTGCCGTACAAGGTTTTCAAATTGATTGTGACAGTTATTATATTATAGCTTTTTTAATTGTTTACTCTAATCAATTGTTTACTCATTAAAAGTCGTTTTATTATTATTCTAAACCATTAGTTGTATTTGGACGAAAGCTCAAGTAGGTCTCCGCAGGAACAAGCTTTAAAGTCTCCCCTCGGCTTTTAAGCTTTTTACTATATAATTACCTTTTTTATTAATTTAATTGTTAATATCAAGAATGCTATCAAATAAGATATTACATTTATACCTGTATTTTCCGTGAAATCTTCCATTTGTAGAACGCCTTACGGGTGAACACAGCTTTGTATTGTCTACCACGGATCACCCACCTGACTAGCAACCATCTGTATGGTTGTTAATCTTTCAGTATATATGCTTAAATTCCTGACAAAGTAACTTCATTTGTGCTTGCCGTGTAACTGACGCAAATACATTATTACTTAGTTACTTCGGATATATCTCTAACATGGAATAACACCGATAGAGCTGACATACTTGGTTATCTATTACTAGAAATATTGCTCAAGGTAATAGCAAACCTCTACGCGACAACATATTGATGTTACAGTTGACGTGACAACAAAATCACCACTTGCTACTTGTGATATTAACCAAGCAGCAGATATCGACAGAAGCGTTTACATCCTGGCTCCTTGTTAATTCCACTCACAACTAGGTGATAATTCACAGTGTCTACTGAGTGGGTAGTGCAATCAACAGTAATTCAACCCGACAGTAAAACCACATATAGCAGGAGGTGACGCTTTCTGTTTAGTATAAGTTATGACAGGTCTCACTAGAGCTAATATTTAACACACATTACTTTAATGTCCAACTAAGGGTTGACTGAGAACATCTCGTATGTCGCTAGCAAGATAAATAAATTATTTATTATTCACTGGTCAACAAGTAATAAAATAGAAAAATGGATAAAAATATTCAAGATCAGATTACTGAAAGCCAACAGACATCTTCTTGCTGAAATACTTACTTAGATGAATACTATTTGAATTATGTTAATCTTACATATCTATATTAAACATACGATTTTTTTGCATTTTGTTGAATATTTGCTATTAAACTACAATCCAAATATTAAAACCAGTAATATCAAATTTGACCATTGTCAGTGAAATATCGTATTCATTCTGGTACAGGTGGCTCACGTAGTACAGGGATTGGACAATCTCGTAGTCAAGGTACGATGCAAAATTCACCAACTAATGATCAGATGTAGTGAAAATTAGGGGGGCTAAGCAAGTCTGAAAAGATGAGTTTTCAGATGGTGACGGAAAGAAACTATGCTGTAACGGACGTCAAGGTATAGATTATTCGTTATTGATGACTTATTCTAGGTAACATTAATTATCACACTCGTAAATAAAAACACTGATTAAGTATGAAGTTTTACTTTTGCTTATTTCCTAAGCTATGAGCTCGTATAGGAAGTGCCAAATAACGATCTGTATAAGAAACAATAAGCACGAATTCTAAACCAAGCAATAAAACGATAGTGGCCAGGATGGGAAATAGGGGTTGCATCGCCCACCGAGTTTCTCATTTGAGGGATGGCGTTGTATTCTCCTACTTCCAAGAAAATGGTGAGATCATAGATAGCAACCAATATAAATGCCTCTAAGCAAGCAAGATTTTAGAACGCTGTGATGTGTTTTAACCACCAACACCAGTCACGCCACGCATGTTGGAATTTTCTTTTACCGAATTGTTTGGAAACTAGCTTAAGATGGCGTGCAGAATTTCCAGATTCTTCAATTATCCTCCGTTGTTCTTTTTCTGGATACTATTAGCACACGAGAGCTACTGTAAACATAATTAAGAAAATATAACATTGAGAAACAATCAGCCTTCATTTTCAACAACTTCAATGACAAGACGAGCGTAGTTGGCTAATAATCTTATCGGCACTTGGCAGCTGACCAATCAGGAAACGTCTTGCACACCGATTGCCATTTCGCCTTTGATATTTTGTAAACAAATCCATCTATACACACATAGGACTTGTCGATTGTCGCGCTAATTGATATTATAACCAACAAGATTGCTTTCATTCTGGATAAAACGATGATCGTCAGATATGTAATTGGAAATGATTATTGGATGACCCTCAAGACAAGGTCGACATCGGCCACCAGATACCTGTTTATTGCTGTTCTCGCTACTCGGCATATTCTTAGTAAATTCTTATTTGCCTAATATCTATCTGAAGGCTGAGGTTTGGCATTGGTCTCCGTGACTTTCAATGCGTTGCAAAAAGCTATTAGAAGGAGTTAATATTACATCATTGTCGGCGATATACAATTAACTATTATTACTCCGTCACTTATTCATCGGTAAATCATTGGCTAACTCATTTAACCAGACAGCAGCTCATTCGTCTATTCCTCTAACCTCACAACCACCTACCATGCTCCCACACTTTCGTCGTAAGATCACTACTTTAAGGTCTACGTATTTCAGTTCATCATCAAACATGTCTCTACATTGTTCATCCATTTAATTCAATTGCGGCTTGGCTTGAACATTGCCTTCAATGTTTAAAATTAGAGATTACTTCTTTGATAAATATATGCTGCTTCATTCGGTGGCTAAACATCTCATTTACCAACTTAATAATGATATTTTTCTTTAATATTGAATGACATACATTTACACGATATAACTTTAAGCTCCATACATATTTCCATATATCACAACAAGGTAAAATAGAATGAAAGAAAGACGGAAGGTTATCCAAATATAAGCAGGCAGTATCAATTGTGATCTGTAAACATTTCATTTAGCATAACTTACACCAAGGCATAACTAATAACACTACTAAGACACGGTCAAACCAATGCGAAGTACAGTTTATCATTTATTTTACAATATTTAATATAACATAATAACACCAGTTTCCATCACTAGCAAACCCTCTGCCGCAGATACACACTAACCCATCTCTAACACAATGTAAATCATCTCCTGCAACTCTAATCACCATCCTATTTCAGCCAATACAATGATTCTATCAATTAAGATATTTATACCACTAGCATCATCCGTTTGTTTGTTTGACTTAATTTAAAATTAATGGTCACCTGTTTGTTAGTTTGAGATAATTTATAATGGACGCAATGTGTTACTTCATTTTTACAATCTAATCATATTTTCGTTGCTATTCTTCAATCACAACTTTCCGTTTCTTATCTTATTGATCGCCTGATACCGGGTTGACATCTTGGTATTCTAGCCGTTTGTGGTGAGCATTACTCATGTTTATATTGCTTTACCCCCCCCCCCCATCTGTGCTGGTACCTTACTGATGGTGAATAAGGGGCTTTGTGTGTCTCAAGGACTCCGGACGCTATACCGGTGGGAGCTTTAGCCCCTGGTAGGTTTAACCAAGTCGGGCAGATCTCAGAGTAAGGAACAGACGAAACCCAGTACCTGTTCCTCCAAGTTGGGTGTGGGGCTAACTCCATAAAAACAAACCCGTTACAGAAACTACATTCAACAATTTATTGTCCTTATAGCCCCATGTACTACTGAGGACGAAGAGAATGGGTAAGATATCGTTTTATAATTGGATTCACACTTGTAATTGTGACTGTGATGATAATGATCCAGACTGATCACATTGAAGATCACGTTAATAACTATTGATCTATTTCATTATCCATCTTTATATCTAATTATCCACTCCTGTATCCCAGTATGATATACACTGGTAATTAATGACTGATAACAAAGTGTAAATAATTTGATTAGATAATCTGCTGTCATCACGCATCATACTTTATTTATTAATTACGGCCTTGTTTATCAACCCACTGTTTCTACCTGACAGTAATTATTGTATTATATAATTAACACTGGGATACAGATTACTGACGATTGTTTATCAGACAGTGGCATGTTACTGATGGTGACAATAACTGATGGTGTTTATTATAATTATATTGAATACAATTAAACGCCTCTCTCTAATTACGATATAAACAAATAATGGCTCATTCCTAACCTCAACATGTCTGCTATCATCAGGAACAAAAACGAAATATGAATAATTTACATCACGTGTGCTTAACTTTGGTCGCCATGAAATATACAAATAACTTAACTAAGCTTGTTTGACGGTGACCAAAATCCGTATACACAATCATTTTAAATCTTTTGGGTACTGTACAGTAATTATTAGCGTCAAAGAAAGTTTTCAATTAATATTTAACATAATTGATGGCTTCAAATTTATCAGCAACGTTCTCCAACAATTATAATAACATCTATAGAGCAAATATTTCATGTGTTATTGCTCCTCTTAGGGTGGTCTAACATTATACTTATATTATATATATATATATATATATATATATATATATATATATATATATATATATATATAATATATATATATATATGATATTATATATATATATATATATATATATATATATATATATATATATATATATATATATATCTGAATTAACTAGTAGTGTAATTCTTCATGATCTTACTAAAATAGACACGCCATTATTAAACATATCATTAGCTACATATATCGTGTATAGTGTTTTAATTGACATCTTTATTACTTACAAATGGGTCATTGATAGCGAACTGATTAAAGCATTTCGCTAAATAAAACAAGTTGTGAGTTCGAATTAAGATCATATTGTATCTGTGGGATGTTTCCCTAGGCATTAGTCCCTTAGCAGCCATGTATCCCGTATTTGACCAGCACCAAGGTTAAACAAACCTCTAACTCACTGATTCACTTACTCACTGCTGTCATCAAAATAACAACAACAAATAAAAATAAACAACCCAATGGCAAATCCGCTAATAATATTACAATTACTTACCTGTATCACGCCAACGTTTGTGGACATCATCACTCGTTTGGGAATAGATCATTGTCTACGTTTTTCTAGCTCTCCGAATAATACGTTTAGCAAAAATTGTATCCTGTGACGAAGTTTGTGAGAATTTCACATCAAACTGAATGTATTCCAAATTATCCAAGTACGTTTTTTATTCCTCACATCCAACAGTTATTAATCTGGATGTAGACGTCATAGGGATATAGTTTCTGTAAATATAATATAAACAGGTAATAATTACCTGAAAACACCACGATCTACACCATGCAACCTCCACTAATATTACTTCCAATAACACTATTACCATCTTAACTGTCTTTCATAAGATGTTCATTCCAGCCCACCCCCATCACAATTTATATCATTAACATAAACAACAACTATAAATTAGATTGTTGCGATTGGTCCATATAAAACAGCCATCAACCATCACCACTAATAGTAGAACTAATACTAGAAATATTCAGGCACACCCCCCTTCCCCCCGGGTATACCTGAACAATAATCACAGTCCTTGGAATCATCGAACCAAATGGCAATACGTATCATCCACCTGATTTAACTCCACCTTATGCAACAAGATTAGATAGTTATCAGCGAGATCCCACAGACAGATCCCTCACGAGCTCTGCTATCAATTAGCATCACTCTTCTGACCTGGATGTGTTCTTGATCAATGTTTGTACGATGTCTACATGAAAGGTTGGTAAAAGGGTTGGGCAAGTGGTCTGACAACAATCTTAATAATCGATATATTCTCAGTGAGATATTTTAATATCATCGAATTTAGTATCCCCTATTTCGGTCACAATTTACTATTGAAAATACCGAGAGCAAATATCTGCGAATATAATAATAATAATAATAATAATAATAATAATAATGTATATTTAATAAAGCGCCCTTACTAGCAGGAGCCATTCAAAGGCGCTGTACAAATAATATGTAATATAATAATACCCCAAATAATGTCTAATGTAAAAATTATTTATCTGTGAAAGCGACCTTAAATAGGTGTGTTTTTAGAAGAGACTTAAAATTTCCAAGAGACGACGTATTTCTAATATTTGCCGGCAACCTATTCCACAAAGTGGGGGCTGCAACATTAAACGCACAATCACCATATGACTTGAGCCGAGACACTGGCACCTGCAATAGTATCTGACTAGATGACCTGAGTTTTCGGGATGACTTTCTAATGGAAACCAGTTCACACAGGTATTCTGGCGCCATATCATTAATAGATTTATAAGTTATTAACAGAATCTTAAAATGGATACGCTGTCTAACAGGTAGCCAATGTAGTTTTTGAAGAATTGGGGTGATATGATCATATTTTCTAGTATTTGTTACAATGCGAGCTGCACTATTCTGAATTCGCTGAAGGCGATTAATGTTATAATCAGATATGCCATATAACAGGGAGTTACAATAGTCTATACGAGATGTAACAAAGGCATGAACTACAGTTACAAGTGATTCTTGTGTCAAGAATGCTTTTAAACAGTGGATGTTCTTAAGATGGTAGTAGGCAGCTGGCATACTGATGTGACATGTTCATTTATGTTAATACATTGGTCAAAAATAACCCCTAGATTTTTTACTGACCCATTAGGGTAATCGAAGATGCACCCATCTGTAATGGTGGTGTCTTTAGGGATTTAATACAATGAATAAACCCCACAAACAATCTTTACCCTAGAACCCATCTTTACCTACACTTTATATTGACATAAATAGTTCCATGTCGTATTGAAACATCAAATTAGGATGAACTCGATTGTTATCCTAATTGAATTTGTGTTTTCTAGCTTGAAGCCATATTGTGATGTTATCATCCGAACATCGATAACTTAGCAACCGAACAACAACATCTCATACTGGGAAGTTTAATGTCTCAAAGGTCTTGTGTAATTGTGCAATAGTGCAGCAACAACTAAGTCATCTATAAAGTGTTAGTACCTTGGAGTGAAATGTCCTGGTCACAATGGGACAGGTATACTATGAATACATGTTTTTAGCGTATAATTCTCCATATAAAATATTACTAATAATCGTGTCTAGTTTATCAAAGATGTTCCAAATAAATTTCTCTGATCTGAACAGTGTGGCTAAATGCACATTTCCACGCCATATATTTGACGTCAATATATCCGTTCTAGAGCTTAGTTAATATTGTTTTCGGTTAAAGTTCTATTAAAAGTATCCATAGAGACTGCAAAGAACGTAAGGAAAAATCTTGTATTAAAAGTTCAACCAATTAAATTCCATATATACATGTTACACCGGGTGACGCATCACCAGAAACCTCTAGAAATAATACAAAAAGAATTTTTTTCCTTAAAGCCTAATATAATTATATATATATATATATATATATATATATATATATATATAAAAGGTTCAAATTTTGCAAATATCACCTGATATTTGTTACACTGTTGCCCAGGGCAACTATCGTCATTCATATTTACAATAGACGAGCTCTCAAACAAACGACACAGTTTCGCACAACTTATTCTCTGATTCTATATAAGACATAAGTCAGAACGATGGAATACAGAACAACGTTGACAATTCTCATATCAGCAGATATCCACATAACTAGACACCAGATGGCGCTGTGCCGACAGCCAAAAATGCGTTACTGATCATTATCCGAACAATGATGATTAAAAAACAGGGCATGTAAAATGTCAACAAAGGAAGTTATAATTAATAATACAATGTAGACGATTTATAATGCATTGAATCCTCATTGTATTATGTAGACTCTCAGAATGTAATCTGTGAATGTTTTAGCAAAAACTACGGCTATTATCACCAAACAGTGACGCAATCAGCGTGACATCTCAGCACCAGTAAAACGTTCAGTGTATTGCATACACAGTGAAGGGTTAGGCAAGTGCTTTGTTTTAACTTAAATGGTGAGACAATACAGATGTATTTCTTCGAAATGGATCTCTTACTGAATATAAAAATAACGAAATATCGACCAGAATGTCCGATTGATTCAACCTATATACATGACGTCTTTGGAAGCCTTTGAACAAGTGTTGTCCTTATTACTATCAACTCAAGTTACTGATTCAATAAACCATCCATTCATTTGAGATTATTAACTAAAATATCAAAATGGATCAGAATTAATCAGAATAGAATGGCTAAACTTATATTTGTTAGTGATGACATTGATACAATGGTGCTATAAGACATATAATATAGTTTTAATTCTAGCTGTTATTTATAGTATACGATATTTATTATATTAATATATGAGCATCTTTTAGTATTAGATTTTAAAATCCTTCTAAGTTTAGGTAATCTTAAAACTAATTGGCACACAGCGTATAATACTCATTGATAGTATAGCATTCGCAATAATCAATATTATTAGATTCAACAGTTAATTGTATTAATTGACCAACAATTTTCATATGGGCAACATAACTAAAGAAATGTGCCTAGCTACACTAGTCAGTTATAAATATCAATGCTAAAGTTATTATTTGTAATTTAAATGTATATTTCAAGTAACAGTTTTGTATTGTTATTTCCATTGTATATTTTTCATCAACATTTATTACTATTACCATTACTACTGCGTGAAGAAATGTAATTATTACTATTACAAGTATTTTTACATATTATTATTATTATCCACCGCCTGCCACTCGCCATCATATGTTCCCGTGTATCCACGAACACTAAGTAAATAGCACTCAGGAATATTAATTATTACCGACATGTACCTCAAATCTTCAGTGATAAGGTGATCCTGGGAGATATTAATTGTTTTATATTCGACTCTCGGTCTGTTTACGTCGAAGAAGTTGTCCATCTTTGGCTAATTCAGTTAGAACGATGTACGAATAACTAGATCTGATGGCGTCTGGTGTATTCAGCTGGGAACTCATCCGTCTGGCTTCATGACGGTCTGGTCTGTGAATGACATAAACCTATCAGAATAGACAGACTTTACATATAGATGGTGTACCAAGATGGCTGATCTCTCCGACCGCTGAAAGTATTCTTCTCCTCATTACCAGAAATAAAACCAATTATACATTTATTTGTATTATTTTGTATCCATATCGCTATATCTTACACATCACAAGGATGTTACACTTGAGAATTATGTCTCTCAGTAAGAGAACTTTGGGCAATTGACAGGAAACGATGACAATATGTTGTACTACAACAGCACACACTGAATAGCGTTTGTTATATTTCCCTGAAGAAAACCCATTCCATTAATAATAATAATGCCTGTAAATAAGTTTGTTTATTTGAAACTGTATGCATCGATGTATGTATGTAAACATATGTACTCAATAACATTCCAGCAAATAAACTGAAGCCATTTCTAGCAGTGTGTTTAGTTTTACGTATTACTCACCACTTTATAAACGTATATATATATATATATATATATATATATATATATATATATATATATATATATATAAAGACACTTTAATTAAGTATTGTGTTATCCATATATGTACTCACTAAATTATTTCACTAGAATGGTATTTTAATATCGGTTTCATTATATTTCACTTTATTTCAAGTTGTTAGTGTTTACTTACGTCAGACATTTTGATAGAAATCACAACTTACGGAGCAATGTGTAATCTTAATACTAAAGAGTTGTGTCCAATAGAAAACGTCGGCGATTATCAAAAGAATTACGATTTTTCAGTTGTGTTTCTTCAAAACAACCCTCTTACTTTTGATCAGTTTTATTCTATCAAGTGTTGGTAAGTTGTTGGGGTTTTACTAAGGAGTATTAATTTTCATAACGTGCATGTGAATGACTCCTTACATGATGATCGGAAGGTAGAGATCCCATTAACGGTATGTTGTCTGAATGTCCAATCCTTGAGGAATAAAGCCGTACCTGCGGCTGATTATGTTGTGTCACCACTTACTGAAACGTGCCTCGGAACTGACACTGATTAGCTCACCATAAATGAGTTGGTTCCTGCAGGTTATGAGTTTACTCATATTCCTCGTAATAATGGCAGACACGGTGGTGGCATTCGCATACTCTATAAATCGGGACTGACTGTCACAGTGAGTAAGTCAGAGACAACGGAGATGTACACTCATTATGAAAATATGGACTGTATTATAAATATAAGTAAGGTTACAGTTACATTTTGTATTATATATCGTCCCTCTCCTTCTAAATGAAATGGGTTTAGAAATTCAATTTTCTTTGACGAATGGTCAACATACTTAGATAACATAGCCATTATCCCATATGATGTCATGATAACTGATGATTTAAACTTCCAAGTGGACATTAATTATAATGTTGAAGCTCGTACGTTTTTTCAGTATATTGGATTCACACGGATTGAATCAGTATGTCAACAGTGCAACTCATAAGGGAGACCACACATTAGATTTGGTCATATCTAGAGAATCTAGTCCCATCATAGTAGGATGATGATGATGATGATGATGATGATGATGATTGATGTTTACGGCCGCTTTTGTGCACAAGGTAGGCTAAATGGGCCGAGCGACCTCCAAAGGTAATGAGACGAAGTGAAAGACGAAACAACCTTCAGATATGCCCACGCCGGGATTCGAACACGGAGGCGCCCCCCATCATAGTAGGAACTCCTGTATTTGACCCTTGTCTCAGTAGTAACAAAAGTAAATCCTTCGGCGATCATCTGGCTGTACAGTTCATTATTAATATGGATAAGCCCGATTGCATACAAAGAAAGATCAGATACAGAATATATTGTGGCATAAATATTAAACGTTTTGTTGAAGATCTACAGTCGTCTCAACACCTAAGTAATTGTGAGGGATCAGTTGACGAGCTAGTTGAAGCATATAACAAAGGTGTCCAGAGTATCAGAAATGACCACGTTCCTTCGTATTCAAAAATCATCACGTTGAGACCAGAAACTCCTTGGTACTCCCATAAACTGAGATCTGCTAAGGTAAGCAGAGAGAACCTGGCGCCCAACTTCCTGTAGAAAATTAATACACTTAGAACCTATTTATTTAAATTGGCCTATTTATAATTTTAAACCAGTTTATTACGTATGAATTGTATTTGATGTATATGAGCTCTGAATATGTTTTGTGTTTTATATGTTAAGATTTCGGTTAAATAAGGCGCTATATAAAATACCTTATTATTATTATTATTATTATATTACTAAATATTATAATAAGAAAACATCAGCCATAATGTCCGATCGGTTCAGCTTATATACATTACATTATTGGAAGCCTTTGAACGAGTGACAGCCAGGAACACGTTAGTGCCCAGGTTCGGATCTCGCCGAAAAACAAACGAACATTCATCAACTTAATGGCTGGCACTTGGTTTATTTGTATATAATTAGTCTATAATTAAAATCCAGACATAGTATGTAACTGAGGACAGTTGAAAACGGTATCAAATTATAGCACTTTTTTTTGTTCCTTTTAATATTTGGTGAAAATAAGCGTCGATGACACGACATCGTGAATGATTATCCATCATTCAATAAAAAATATACAATATGTGATATGAAACGTACTTTTTAGTTATTTAGCATTACAAATATATTATCTATGTAACATCTGTATGTCACCACTATTTAGGTCGTTAATACTCAGAACGGACATTCAAGTCTCCAGAGACGAAACATACGTCATAAATTGATATTATTACTGACTCGTAGATGATATATATATTACGTCAATTAAGTCGACAATATTTAGTTTAACAAGATGTCTATTGGGTAGATTTACCTTCTACTGAACATAATTTGGAGCATTGTAATCTACTGAATGTACTCGGGGATAACAATCACTCCTAGGTATCACTATGTCTATCCAAAATGTCAGGTTCAGGTCACGACATAAAATATGATGACACATATAACGCTATTTAGAATGTGGCTACTGATAAAATATGAATATGGTGATAGACACCAAAAACTGAATTATGGGATGTTTCCGGGCTACGTTTGAGTAATAACTGGGTAAACTTCTTATAGCTTCACATCTTATTGTCTTATCCACTCATTATCCGATCATCTGAGATCGGGTAATTAAATTTCTTTTCGTCATAATTAATGTACATAATAATTTCTCTCATTTGTTAGCATCATTATCTTATTGTTGCATCCTGTTTTATGGCTGGAGTAGCCATACCCATACTCACAGATCCACTCTCAAGTACACACACACACATATATTCACTCACTCACTTACACAGTCAGATACACAAACACATTTATTTGATATAGGCTAATCAATATAAAACACAACTTTTATATAAATTATCATTTGTGTATTACTGGGAAACTAGAATCAAGCTATCAAATGGTCTAACTACAACAAATGATCTTGTCATTAGAATGTCATTATATAATTAAGGAGCTTTTATAGCCCATTAGTTGTATCCTTCCGCTCTAAACCTCCACCTTCTCGGTTTGAAACTGACTCAAACCAACGTTTGTAACATGTTTGTGAGGGTCACGTGGGTATATGTCACATGGTGTTTTTACGGAAAACAACAACATCATCCAATAGGTCTTACTGCCTTTGACATAATCAATAAGATAATTATCATTGAAAAACGGGAGCTGTTATTGGCTAAAACATGCTACAGACACTAAACAACTAAATGTGTTAGACTCTCCCTCCCTCCCTCCTTGTATCACTTATCACTCCTCACCCCCCCCCACTTCCCCGTTCCCTCCGTCTACCCCTTCTTCCATTCTTTCCTTCCTCTACCCTTACTAAGTGAATGAATGAGTGGGTGAGTGAATGGGTTGGTGGTAGGGATTAGAATTAGGACACGAAAACAAATAGATAGATAGATAGATAGATAGATAGATATAGATAGATAGATAGATAGATAGATAAATAGATAGATAGGTAGATAGATAGATAGATAGATAGATAGATAATAGATAGATAGATAGATAGATAGATAGATAGATAGATAGATATATAGATAGATAGATAGATAGATATAGATAGATAGATAGATAGATAGATAGATATAGATAGATAGATAGATAGATAGATAGATAGATTTCCAATAGATAGATAGATAGATATAGATAGATAGATAGATAGATAGATAGATAGATTTCCAATATGATGATTTATAATTTACAGTAACTTTTATTGTTTACCATCACGGGTTAGGACCAGTTTATAATTATGATCAGCGACTGGTTATGTGACACATTAACTGTTTGTCAATAATATAGATGAGTATGGGCATACTTATTTCATATAAATAATTGTTTGTCTGTTTCTAGATATGTCTGTACGTGTACATTGTTATGAATAGGCTTGTTAGTGGGTGTTATGCTAACCCTCCGATATTTAGTGATCACATGTAATGACTGGGCTGCAGCAAGGACGATGTATGCAGTGCAACTAAACAATCCAAGAGGTGAAGGCCGTGCAGAATGATTGGTTGAGTCCATTGACCTAAAAGAAAACTAGACCGAACACGGCCGCCGATTTGATGGTAAACAGGTCCCAACTTCCGGTCGAGGAAATAGGAACGCAGACTGGAAAAATCAGGTTTATAAACGTAGTGAATCATTGTTCTGTTGATGGTTGCATAAGCCGCGTGCGTGGAAGTAATACAAACGGGATGTCTTTTCATCGGTAAGTATAAGGAACACATTTAAAATAGCTGTTAAAGCGGGGTTTTTTGGCGGGAAATTAAGCTTAACTGTTATTCTATTTAGCCTGTACGACAACCCCCGGCCTATCTCTGGCGTATGATCCCAATTAAACTAGAATTACCGACTTGCATAAAATGACTTTTATATATTTCATGGCATATAATAGGAGAGGAATAATATATATTGTCTGCACACACAAAATTATAATGCACACATCACAATAAATGTCTGTATTCATAGGTTCAAAACTCGAAGCGCAGCCGCTTCGACGCTGCTTTTTCCCTTGCCGGAAGTCAGAGTTGTTTGGTCATGGCGACCTATTCAAACGCTACTGACTGCTCGGTCTAGTTTTATATTTAGGTCAATGGTTGAGTCAAGCTGCTGGGCATTGAAGAAGGGGGACGTACACAGGTTAATTGTTAATATATATATTATTGTTTTATGGGTAGACATAAATTATACGTTATTAAATTTTAACAACGTTCGTTTACTTGAGTGCGTTATAGGTGGTGATTTTTATGAAAACATAAAATATATATCTCTCTGTCTCTCTCTCTCACTCTCCCTCTCTCTCGCTGTATGTATGTATGTATGTATGTGTGTATACGTGCGTGCGTGCGTGCGTGCGTCTCTCTGTGTGTGTGTCGATTTTATGTAATTAAATATATATTTGCTACTCATAAATTGTATGATAATATATTATATATATATATATATATATATATATATATATATATATATATATATTGGAATTGGGAGGGAGAAAGGGTGGGGAATTAGAAGGGAGAGAGAAAAAACGAGAGAGAAATAGAGAATGACAAGAGGATAGAAAAAAAATTGGGTAGAGAGAGAGAGAGAGAGAGGGAGTGGGGGGATATTTCGCATATATGAAATTGCATAACACAATATATCACACTGTAACAGTAAAAGCTATGAAATCGTTTTATCACATAATAAATACTTCTATTGTCCAAAAATACTACCTTATAGCTTCGAAACACGTTTGCCATAACATATATTTCTTTTCGTCATATATGTATGACACCCAGCATCCGATATCAAAAACCTTTTGATAAAATTTCAATACATCGAAAATACTTTACGATGTGCTTCACAGCTAAGGTATTGCACCGCAAGAACAAACATATCGTTGAAAGACAATCAAAGAGACGTATCCTTGGTTAATTACGATAAGATTTTCATCTAATGTCAGCCAATTGGAAGTCGACGAAATACGATCAACCTTTCTATAACTAATAACTCTCACATGCTTTGAGCAATGATGTTCTCGTGTGAAAAGACGTTTGGCATACTTGTGATCAAAGCCAATATTTATACAATTTTGATTAATATATCATTATATATATATATATATATATATATATATATATATATATATTATCAGAGGTTAACTGTATTATCCATTATATATATATATATATATATATATATATATATAAGTTCAGTGTTTCAGGAGGTCCAACTATATTGTGTCGCCATGTTCTTATATAGTATGTACACAATCATGATGAGTATGTTAATCAGCAGTAAACAATAATTGAGTAGTTGTGGTTTTATTATATTAATTAAATATTTTTTTAAATACTCATCATTAATATTGGAATATCATGTATAATTGAGTATATATATATATATATATATATATATATATATATATATATATATATATATATATATAATGTGTGTCATTGATAATGTTCCAATAGGTTTATTTCTCCCTCCAAACTCTTCAATGATCCATATTTTATTTAGCTTTATAATTCATAATTTATGTTTGTGTATTTACATCCTATTTCTCCATGACATTAAACATACAGGAAAAGGTGATGTTTTGCTTAACGGAAATTGTAGTATGTTATATCTGAAAAGGGGAAAATTAGCTTGAAACGGGTAACATTTGTAAAAGATAATGCACATTATCCTATTTGATCATTGTTGGCATTTGTGTTTTATATCTACTTTTTAAACTTAAGATACACCTCTCATTTTAACCTTTATATCAACACTGCAAATTGACACCGATTTCTGCTATCCAGAATAGGTCAACTGTCTACAGGTGACATGTGTCATGTGAAGACAGAGCCATATCTTCATTACATGCCAGATGAAGCTTTCACTATTGATCATATTATCATATTGATCGAGCCAAAGGCTGACACCATATCGGGATCGAGGTCCCCATAAATTTACAGATTATCAGCCAATGACCAGTTTCAGGGATCACGCTATCAACCGAACGTGTTAAACCATGGCTATCAAACAGTATTTCTGGATATCAGAGTAACATACTTCCTTGATAAAGGCTGACTAAATGTCTTATTTATCCTTGTCGTTGATCATATCTAAAACATCTGCCTGAAGAGCAACTCTAGAAAAACATAATACAATTATAGATAAGTCAAGTAGTAGACCCTAGACGTGTAGGTTGTATTGTAGTACTGTAATCACAGCCCTACAGCAGTATCTACATGTCGAGATTTTATTAAATTTGAAGTAGCAACAACACTTGTGTAGTAGTGGTATTAGGATTTGTATTAGTAGTACTATCAGTAGTACTATTAGTATTAGTAGTATAGGTAGTAGTAATATAAATAGTAATTGTAGTAGTAGTATTAGTAGTAATAGTAGTAGTAATAGTAGTAGTGGTAGTAGTAAAGTAGTAGTAAGTAGTAGTAGTAGTAGTATACTAATCCAGACAAAAGCGTTGTCAAGAAACTTCAACAGGCTGTGATTCAGGTTGAATTAAATAAAAGGTACCGTTAAGCAAATATTACGACAAGTCTTCGTACAAACTTCCAGACTGTATGAACTCGTTAAACAACTACCTACTTACACAACATCTAACAATACCAATGAACGATTCAATATTCCGTTTGATTTCTAGTTCTTGTTAAATGCACACTTTTCGAAAATACAACAACAACAACAACATATCTGGATTACAACCTGCTAGAGAATTATAATCCATTTCGCATTGTTCTTAAACTGCTTCAATAAAAGTGTAAAGGATTAGATCAGATGTTTGGGTTACAAAGTCCTTTGGTATACACTTGCAAGTCTGCAAGAAATAGGAGAAGCAAGACACACCAGAATACCTCAAATGTGATTCAGTCTTAATAAACTTAACATAATAATATTTGTTATCTATAAAATAATGGCATCCTATGATACAAAGATAAAACAACTAAGGTTATTGTTCGAATCAACATAATGACAAATGGCAACAAGGATAATGGCTACAGACTAAAACATCCCACTGAGATAATGCTGTATAGTGACATTCCCACTGGGAATCTAATTTATTGGCCATTTTTAATTCATGGTTTGGAGAATTGAACAACGTCGAGTTGCTTCCGGTGACGAGATCTAAATATTTGTTCATGGACAACACTGATTCGGTGTAGGCGTTGTCATGCTGCGACATCTGATGATAAAACCCAGCTTATACAATATGGTCCCTTGTAAGGTAAATCCAATCATTGCTGTCTTTTATAATATTAATGACAAAGTGCGTCTCTAATCAAAACTGATGTTTCAAAGTTATTGCATGCTGGAATCCCTTGACCTTTGAACCGTGGTGGATATATATATATATATATATATATATATATATATATATGCATGTGTGCGCGCATGTGTGTGTGTGTGTGTGTGTGAATGCGTGTGTGCGGGCGGGCACCTGCGCGCGCGAAGACATAGTGAATTCTCAAGCATACACACACAAAAATATACCGACTCACAGAACGAGGGAATGGAAAATACATAAGTGCTTGAATATAAACTCTACTGGCAACTTGCTTTGGCAGTACTATTTTAATGATAATGGCAAAGTGGTTCACTTTACCAAAATGGTATATGTAACTGGTATCTTTAGGAATTACATAGTTGTCAGTCGGAATAAAGATAACAATGATATAACAGTGTGTTCCCCAATCAGTAAACTGTCACAATCAAGCGAGTATACCAATGTATTATGTTAAAAAGTTGTTAACTTTAATGTCTGATTTAGATCTACCTGTGATAACAGCTTCCAAACTGACTTGTTCCCCAGTCTGTACCTGATATTTGTTGGCGGTGATTATGGTAGTGTTAGTGGTAGGGACGATGTTGGCGATGGTGGTGGCCAGATATGGATCAAATACACTTGTATTTGAGAGTATATAATTACTTGTTACATTATATTTGCGTTTGAGTTATACAAAATCTGTTGTTTTTGAATTTGTATTTAAATACTTCCACAAAGTAGTCGATTTTCAAATACATTTTAAATACAATTTCATAATTGAATTGTACATTCTCAACCCTGAAATAAATATTTTCTCTCTGTGATCTTCTTGAAGTGGAATCAGAGTTCCCTTAATGTATTGGCTTCTTAAGAACATGTACCTTATGTGATGATATAAGATGGCGTTAGAAGTACTATATGTGATTTTTACCAATATTAAACAAAAAGAAATAAAGGAAAAACTTTTGTTATTATATTTGTATTTGTCTTTTAAATTATTTTGAAAATAGTTGTATTTAAATACATTTATATTTGAATGTATTTGTGTTTGTATTGGACCCGATGAACTGTATTTGTATTTGTAACTAAATACTTTACACTGTTTTAACCCCTTGTTTTGGACGTGGTAGAGACGGCGTTGGTGATAATAGTAGTGATGGTGGTAATCGCAGTAGTTGTGATAGCTGGTGGTGGTAATCGCAGTAGTTGTGATAGCTGGTGGTGGTAATCGCAGTAGTTGTGATAGCTGGTGGTGGTAATCGCAGTAGTTGTGATAGCTGGTGGTGGTAATCGCAGTAGTTGTGATAGCTGGTGGTGGTAATCGCAGTAGTTGTGATAGCTGGTGGTGGTAATCGCAGTAGTTGTGATAGCTGGTGGTGGTAATCGCAGTAGTTGTGATAGCTGGCGGTGGTAATCGCAGTAGTTGTGATAGCTGGCGGTGGTAATCGCAGTAGTTGTGATAGCTGGTGGTGGTAATCGCAGTAGTTGTGATAGCTGGTGGTGGTAATCGCAGTAGTTGTGATAGCTGGTGGTGGTAATCGCAGTAGTTGTGATAGCTGGCGGTGGTAATCGCAGTAGTTGTGATAGCTGGCGGTGGTAATCGCAGTAGTTGTGATAGCTGGTGATAGTGATAGTGGTGTTGATGATAGTGGTGATTTTGGTGATTGTGTTGGTAAAGTAGATGCTTTTGGTGGTTACGAAGGCGATGGTGGTAACTCTGGTAGTGGGAATTTCGGTGATAGTGGCGATGGTGATGCGGGTAGTTTAGAAGCTTCTGTGCGATAAAAGTGGCGTATTTCTAATTCTTTAATGTAAAGGTAATTATCTCTCCCACTCCCTCTCTATCCCGTTATATATTTTAATTGGCTACATGTTATACGAACGTTGGCCAATCAGGTTCGTTTAGATCAGAAGATAAAACGAGGCTGTCACAAATAAGCCAGACACGATTGTTGGTTGTCTGACTAGCTTGGTCGTAACTTTGTGAAAACAACAAGATTATATCTGAACTTCCTGTTTTTATGACTTATTATAGCGGCGACTTCTCAAGCGGTGTTTCAATACGTTTTCCTTTCATGTTTACGTCACCAATAAACTAACAAACCGGTAATAATAAATGTGCTAACTTTACGCTAACTTTATATTCCAACAAGAACAACAACATTAAAGGTTTTTAAATGTTGTATTACAGGAAGTACTAAATTTGGTGTGTATATTATACACAGAACACGCCAATCGTATAATGATGACACATTACTCTGTCAGAGTTATAACCTGGTGCTTCGAAATAGAGAATGTTATAGATGAGAAACCTTTTCTAGAGAACAAAATACAAACTCTACTTCAATCTATACCCCATTATTGATATCGACCATTTGTTCCCTTTGATATTTTATTAGCACTGAATACAGTTTCATCCCGTAGACGAGATCACTCCGATAATCCCCTAAATCTGTGCGTGTACGTGTAGGTGTATACGTGTTTGTGTACATGCGGTAGTGTTGTTATTTTAAAAAGGGAGACAAGTATTCTTCTCCAACAAAACGCCGCCTTTTCCAAGATATAACCCTCTTAAACAGTAAATTAACTTTCGGCATCGTAGCATGGAGTTGATCTATTAGAGATCATTTTCTCCAACTAACAGTCTTTAGGTGTTACGAATCTCCGAGGTTTCAAACACTCGACAACGACAAGTTTGTTAATATGAAGGTATTAGATTACGTGAAGCCTGACAAGTTATTATTAACAGGACAATAATATATAGGGCTACCTATGTAATCAAATTATCATGCGCTTAAAATGGTATACTGTGGTACGGTTTCGAAAGGCTAAAGACATATATCAACCATTTATTAAAGTTAATAATGTTATTAATTAAATAATTTTTATAATAGTAATTTCACATGATGATCAGACTTTTAATATTATATATTTAAAGAAATAGCGGGAAATTATTCATTATAATATTTGACTAAAGCGGGCTTTAACATTTCCGTTTTTGACACCAGTCATGAGATAAATATATCAGTACACATATTGACCCATCTAAATATCGTTGTCCACTGAATAAATTAAAAATAGCATGTTATAGTGCGTTAATGACTCCACACCTTATATAAAGAAAAGGGGTTTATGACGTCATTAGATGTAATTAAAATCCAGCAAACCGGATGAATGTATCACAGAATAATGATCTGAAACATTTATTTAATAGCGTTTAGACATTGATAAAACACGAAATAATGTCCGGAAATGTGCTGAACAGAGCACGATTATTTTACTTAGAAGCTATTTGCCGTCTTATGTTATACTCCATACACAGTCTAAAGTATCTCAGAGATTTCTCAAAGATAACTGACTTTATAGTATTATAATCTTATGGACGTGTGCGTTGTTGATCGATCGCCATAAGGTTTATTACATTAATTCAGCATTTCAAATATGTCTGCCAATTTCTCCCTCAGTATCCATCAATCATTATAAATTGTCATTGCAGTAACACCTTTTGCGATCGACTTTGATATGATTTGACATCAGAGGGTCCGACGAGAGTTTGTAATACACCTGAAGACTAACACTAAACCGGCTAAGATTGAGCAGCAAGATGGAATATGATCAGTAATCCCTATTACATCCTGGTTACTGACTTTGTAGGTATGAAAGATTTCCTGTTACACGTCTTAATTAAGGTAAAATATCAAACAAACAACCTTTTTGGCGTGTGTGCATGACAGTGTTCCGACACTCCGCTTTCAGTGGAGGGGGGGGGGCTTAATGGTATTACTAACACTCAAATTCAGTAATATAAGGAGTTGTATCATGGTCATATCTCCCAGGTGTGATAAATGCCAAGTTTAAACAACACCAACCAATTTTCAGTAATATATAAAAGGTGACCCCTGATCTATCGCTGGCTTTCTCTCATTCTCTTATTTAGTCCATGCTAAGAACGCAGATAGGTCTATATAGTTATTAACTTTACTAAGATTCCAGATGAGGATATAACTTGACAAATTAAAGAGTAAACTCTTTATTGGAACGGTTAACACTGTTAAGAAACCATGAATTGAGATAACAAACGAGAATTATAATGACAGACAAGTGATCAAGATTTTCTCCAAATGATTTGCTAATTAAAGAAGTTCCTGAAAATGTATAGCTCCTTTATGTAAATGACATGCCCACTTTCTTGAATTTATAAAACTCTACATTATACGGAAATGACTGAGAGTAGACAATTCCACAAAGTTAAGTTGATCCAGCCATAATGCAGTAACAATGTTCGTATCATGAAGCTCACGTTTTGAAATTACTTATTCCTGAAAATCAAAGTGGATTATTGTAAGCTGTTCATTTCCTGGAGCGCAGGATTCTCGTACCCATGACAACAATGAAGAAAGATGCTGAAAACAGCCACGATTCAAACAGTATTCAACATAAATATTGAGGGAAGCGGACAGATTTCTTTTTAGAAGTCTTAGACTGACTTAATCCGATAGGGCTTTGTTCCAGGCGTCTGGATTCCAACATATGCTCAGGCTGAAATATTATAATTAAATACACCACATAATACGGTAGAGCATTAAAATATTTGTTTCTATTAATACTACATAATTCTTTTGAGTGCAATGTGATTTCGGGTTACTGGGTACAGTGAAGTGGAATAGGAGAATAATGGCAATATGGTTTAACGGGCAATCTCTTTATATCAACCATTATGAACTCCCTATTTTTAATATATGTGAATGGATGGCCATAAAAAAGATGTATGGATTATTTGAAAATCTATGGCCGCAGTTTAAAACGTCAATATAGCACAACAAAGTTCAACGAACAAATAAAAGGCATCGGTGCCACTATTGTTGTTGCTGACTTGAGGAGATTTGGTAGATTATAATGCATCATGCATAATACTCTCTGTAATAAATATATATGGTTTTGTTTATCTTTCATAGTCGGCATAGATTGTAAGTCTATGTCTTGTTACCTGTTTTTCGATATATTTTTTCTTCGTAAACACGGCACATTTCTCACTTTATAAATCTATCTCCAACGGACGGCTAATAATTGTTCTATTACATATGTCAACAACTGATAGACAAGCAAACAAATAAGAAGACACGTGGAATAACAGACACATAGAATAACAAAGACAGACAGAGAATACTACAAAAAGACACAAAGACACATATGACCACTCACGTACAAGCTGTATAGTTATGTTATTCAGTTAATAATAAATAATGCTATGTTTTGTAACACCTATACAGACCCCTACGGTTAATAAATACAGGTGCAAGCTTTAAGCCGATTAAGCAGTATATATCCCGCTAAGGATGGAAATACTATATTTACAATAGTGATATCCAGCATGTGGCTCAAATGCTGTGAACCCAGATAATAACGCTAAAAATAACAACCTTCCATCGTGTTACTATTAGAATCCATTGCAGTTTGATATGTGATCAAAACTTATTAAATCTCCTTACTAATCTAATAATGCACTGTCATTGAACCATTAATAGTAGACCAACTAATGTATATTGTAATTAAATTTCTAATCAAGACATAATATATATATTTAATGTAATCTATGAGAGATAAAACAAATTAATTTAAATCACTATTGACAATACTTTGGCACATTGTTTTATACACGAAAACGACAACACATATCTATGGTCGATTTTACATGCTGGGATTCCCCGATTGAATTGTCACTGGATGCTTCCTGATCATTTAACATCTAACTCTCACGGACAGCAATTGTTACGGATGTAAATCAGAACATGGCCTGGTCTAATTCAGAACGAAGTCTGTATATCCCGTCTGCCACACTGTTCGCTAGAACAGGAACCGTCAGGTGTTATGAGCTGCTTCTGTTCACAACATAGCTGTCATTTGCATAACAACTGACAAAAGTGAATACTGATTTGCATATTTAACGTAAATCATCTAATGTCGTATATAGTCTGTAGTTTATGGATTACCTTTGACATACTCTATCCTCATACATGTTGAAAAGACACTAAGAGGACGATCAATGCTAAACGGCCATTTACCACCGATATTTCGGCAACTGTCTCTCATTCCCTTACTCATTCGTTCACTAACTCACTAACTAAATCAATCCAATTACGTAATCTAACTCACCCACTCAACAACTCATCCAACCACTCATCCATCTACTGATCCGCTCACTCCTTTGCACTCCTTTGAGTTATCTAACTTTAATAAAATTATTAATTTAAATACTACAACGATGCAGAGTAACAATGCCTATAAAGTATTCGTCCATATAATTCAAATATAACGATCTTTAATAGTTGTGTTTAATCATTATTCGTAATTCTTCGCCGATTAAGTGTATTACTCAGTTGAGGTGTCACATTAGACCACGTATAATTTGTAGTTAGAGTTTATAATAATAACATTTATACAGCACAAGTAAAACAACATAAAACAACAGTTGTTCTGGCCTCCTGACACACACAATTGTCTTCCCTCATCCACATGGAAACAATTAATTCCTTTGGCCTTTTCATTATCTGAAGAAATGACACTTTGCAGTTTTCCCAAATACCATAATAATATTGTTTGTGTTGAGCCTTTTTATTTAAAAGCAAAAACAGAAGGATTAATAATCCGTAAACAACATTTATATGTGAATAGGCTAGCTGTTGTAATGCTATGTTATTATATTTATATTTGTATTCCTAAGGTATGAATAATAATAATAATCTTCTTTAGAAGCATTTCATCGCAAATTTAATTTAAGAAAGTTAAAAAATAATATAATCTGTCTTCTCATTATAATCAACACAGTAAATACATACTACGGCCCAATTAGCCTACCATGTGCACAAAGGTGGCCATACAACACCAATCATCATCATCATACATACTACATCAGCGTTAATCAATTTATAATAGAATGACACTAACTTAGTAATTGATTTCCACATACACTATATGGATCACGTATTTCCGTTTCTCTCTCCGTATCCCAAAACAACAGCCATCAAATTAGACCCTACGTTGTTACCGACTTCGGAAATTTCGTAATTAGAGTTTTTCGATATAACGTAAGCTATGTTCTCAGGTAAATTAATATCCTTGTTATAGAGTTCTTAAACCTTGGCTTTCATGTACACAGTGTGAATTATGTAATTATCCATACAATAATATTGTTAATACACTAATTGTTATTGTTCATATTGACTGAATAATGAGTGAGGTCTCCGGTTTAATATTGATTTATGGTCCTCTCGTCTCGGGCCATATGAATAAGTTGTCTGATAATACTAAACTTGCAGCGGATAACAAAGTTCTACTTGCCATTCACTAAAAAGGGTATGTACACGTGAACAGATATAAACATTTTAAAAGAAACCAACTAACGTAATATTAATACTTGAAGAACATATGGTGAAATGACCCAACAAAATATCCATGAGGAGTTGATAACGTGTTGTGGTATCATGCGTGTACGGTGACAATATCTACCAATTCAGAGTGTTAGAGATTGACTAATGACATTGCCGGGCGACATAAGTTTTCGGCGTCTAATTAAATGTTTATCATGTTATGTTACGCCGAAGATGTTTTACTGAAAGAAAATAAGCTGACATGGTGCCCGGATCTAGACTTGCTGTGATACTTGATCCGGTAGCACTTTTCCTGCGGCCATCGTAATTCCATCCGTCGTTGTTCGATCTCATATTCACTGACTGATTGACTCCATCTATATTCAGTTGCCCTTGTAATACCAGATGAGGATGTTAGGTTAGACATGTTCTGGTCGTGTTTCATAACTTCATTATGATACACCATGGTATTGTGATACTTGAAACTAGCAATTATAAATGGTGCTAAAACTGGTCATATTTGTAATAAATACCTTTACAAAATGAAAAATAATAATTTGCCCACCAGGTCTTATTACGTCGTGAACAGGGAGTGACATGTCACCGATCAAAAAGTCTGACATTTATTGCTTTGATAATATCTATATGTTTTGTGTCAACCAATAATCCTTCAAAGCAACATTATGTATTGTAATCCATAATGAGCCATAATTCTTATCTTGTCGTTTTTGAAACATTAATCAAACTTGGTTTGAAAAATACAGAAAGATTAATAGAATTGCTGTGACACTAATGACACTAATATATATTTATATCACATATTCCACTGTGATATCATTCTAGATGTTATATCAGGATATCCTTATCTATTGTAATACTGGATTTAGACAATAAATTATTATCTATCGTCAGATTCCTTTGTAATTTGGTGTCCTCAGTAAATTCGGTAATGAAGGAATAACTATGACTTTTATTTGAATATATCGCAATTTATATAATAAAATTTTAAACATAATAGCATCATAGCTATATGATAATGATTATGGACTGTAAGATTCCCATTACTATTTGAAAATAATGAGAAATAATGATAAAGCCATTTATCACAAATAATATGTCATCCATAATTTATTATCTTAATGCGATAGAGAATTTTGCTCGAATTTTGACCAAACTGTGAGTATCACATGTTACAGTGTACAAACATCATTAACAATGTCACTACATTAGAATAAACGTGAAAATGGCAAAACACTTCTGAAAGATTGGGATAAATGCTGTCGAACATCTTTGTGTATTAATATCGCTCCAGTATCATTAGATTTCACACACAAAATTATCAAAATCTACAATAATAAAGTCCATGTCGTGTGAATTAGTCCTAATTAATGTATTTATAATATGTGGATAGTTTTTATGACAAGAAACATCCACATTACCAGAAGTCATAGAGGGCACTGATCGAGATATGTAAATACCTCAACTGATTAGTACCTTGACAATAGTAAGCCAATTGCGGGTGCTGAAGAATGTCACCAAAAACATTCTAACTAATAACATAATGTCAGCTAGTTATAACCTATTGATGACTCAACGTGTTTATTCTGAGAATATAAACAGGTTTGTGCACTGACGTCAGCTATCCATTCTATCTGAATCCAATGACGTCAGACGGTAAATAAATAAGCTTGAGATGGACTGTTGTAGTCAATGCACCCTTTGTAAATAAATTAACACAATTAACAGAAAATTAAATCGCCTATAATAATAATAACAATAAAATATTTATTTTAAACATTATTGAAATTGATAACAGATATCGTACATCACAACATATGGGTACTCAATATACGAATAGCAATGTACACATAGAAATGTTTGCAAACATTAATTCAATGGATATGGATTAAGTTGTCTAATCATATTAAGCTTGAAACATATAAAGAACTTTAGGGCAACCCACGTTAATTAAGGCGATATAAAATTATTATTATTATTATTATTATCATCATCATCATCAACATAATTATTATTGTTGAGATCCCATCTCCTGAAAGTCCATTACATTCTAATCACATTTGAGAACAAACAGCTCTTTATCGTCCTCTAACTACTGTCATAAAGTAGGCGATTGCAAACCTAGTCAAAGGACATAGGTCTATATGTCTATATTAAGTGTGGATTTAAATGTAGACAACATAATTTAGACTACATCATGACATACGCACACACACACACACACACACACACACACACACATGACATAATCAATAACATACCTTTTACACAACAACATTAATGGCGTCATGTCCGAAAAGCTGTGTAACTATCCGTATTTGATCAAAGACAAGCTGATGAATTATCCGCTTTGATCATGAACGTAATTCAAAATGAATCGTAACATTCAGACACCTGATAAATGTAAAGGAAAGAGAATAACATAAACTATTACATTGGTATCTCATAAACTGATTATATGTTAATCATCTCCAAGTGTATCCGTGATGTCAATATTTTAAGATAATGGACCTGATAGAGAGGTACCCGATCGATTGTTTGTTAATTCTCAGTGTAACTAACAAGGACATTTTTACACCATAATGTTGTTATTAAATGAACACAAAATATCAAATACAGTAAATAACTGGATCTGTGAGATGTCATGTGACATAATATGTATATTTATTTGGGCTGAGTGACAGATAGACAAATAAACAAATAAACTGACAGACAACACAGACAAACAGAAAAACAAACACGCATCTATTCAATATTCAAGTGCTGTCTGACTCATGCATGTGCTCTCTCTCTCTCTCTCTATCTATCTATCTATATATCTATCTATATATCTATCTATCTATCTATCTATCTGTCGCAGATGTGGCCCAGGATAAGCCATTTATCAAACACCTTCCTACAAACGTGACACAAAACATTATTTATCGTGGGATTTCCAACTGTACGTGGTTTTCCCTTCAAATTACCAACTAAAACATTAATAACCATCAATTATTAGTATATTTTCTTGTTCGTCCAAAAAACACGCAGAATACGATTATCTAACTATCTCTGTAGTTTTACTGCCGTACATTCCGTCAATTATTTATTAATTATAATGATAAAACAATCTCAGAAATGATTAATTTTCCTGATTTGTATAGCCGATGTTAGTCATAATAAACAAGTGGTCACTAATAATATATGTATCGTTGATTAATACCACAGAGATGTTCATTATCCACGACACAAGTTCATATAACTGCAAATTATAACATACTAGGACTGGGACGTGACTACCTCAATATTTACTGATAATCGTCAACGATGCCTCAATCCCTCATTATAAAAACGTAACAATCACTCAACGTTCGCTTGATTAATAACAAATTATTCTTAGAGTTTTTACCTAACAAACAGCCCTTCTATCCATTCATGGACATGTCATAATGACCAGGGTTGGATTTGGTTTGTCTTTATATTTGTGTGTGATATTTCTTCTTCTTTGAAGAACAGAACAAAATTTAGCTAAACGTGACTGATGGAAGCAAACAAAAATTAGAGTTTTGTCTGTTTTCGCAGGAGATTTAACATCTGTTAAACTAGATGAATATTTTATGAACAGATTGCTTCACTTTTGTATTCACTGCGCAATTTGTCCACCTCTACCCCCCCTCTCTCTCTCTCTCTGTTTGTGTTTTCTTTTGGTGTGTGTGTGTGTGTGTGTGTGTGTGTGTGTGTGTGTGTGTGTGTGTGTGTGTGTGTGTGTGTGTGTGTGTGTGTGTGTGTGTGTGTGAATTAGCTTTACTGTCATATCAAGCTTCGAAACACTTGACTAGTAGAAAGCTTTCATAATACAAATGTAATTTCCATTATTTATTTCTATTTATCTTTATATCAATATGTTTGTGTCTCTTGATGTATACATGTATATATTTATTTACTCGTCTGTTATCTCTCTCTCTCTCTCTCTCTCTCTCTCTCTCTCTCTCTCTCTCTCTCTCTCTCTATCTATCTATCTATCTATCTAACTGCATCTGGTTATACGATAAATACAGCTCTAATAAACATAACGTAACACCAAAACAAATATTAATTAAATTAATACCAAATATTGCTGACAAATACCTCAAGTCTACAACAACAAGGTAGCTCTGTGGCACATTACCCGTTTTATTCCACTCTCGACCTGTTTACGTCAAATCAGTATTCATTTATGGCTGTTTCCCTTACTATGATGAACAATAGTCCAAATCAGATGGCGCCTCGTATTCTGAGCTGGTAATTCCTGTGTCTGCCCTAAAACGACCTGGTATGTGGACGACATTAATATCTCTCAACGAATAAACTTTGTAAGTTAAGCATGGGTGTAAAATTAATACTAGGCTGCCTTATCTGTTAGCTGACAGTATCACAGCCCTCAGTACCAATAATAAAGTTGGATTTAATTGCATTTGCATACTGTTGATGTTCGTTCAGCAGATATAAAACCCCAGGGATGTTAAACTAAAGATTGATGTGTCCATTTGACCGAATGTTCAGGATTTTACCGGCTACACTGATTAAAAACCGTGCTATGAATGACGCCTGAATGGAACTCACTATTTACCCATAAGCAGAAATCCCTAATGAAAAACCCCATTTCTGGAGTTAATCTGAAGTATTTGTTAAGCTTGTTTAAAAGTGGTTTCGTTAGAATGTAATGTACAACACAGATAGAAAGCATCAATACAGGATATATATACATCCTGTGTGTGTGTGTGTGTGTGTGTGTGTGTGTGTGGTGTGTGTGTGTGTAGAACAAGTAAACAAATATACTAATACCCCAAATATATATGTGTGTGTGTGTGTTTTAGTTGTGTATAATAAGGCACAGGCACAGATAATCTCGAACCGTGAATTCAAACTCTGGACGTTTCTTCAGGGGACTGAATCCAGAGTGGCGACTTTTCTTGCTGAGACATGTGTAATGTCTCACCAGTCCCTAAGCCACCAAGCAAAATCAAAATGCGATCACCTACAGCCGTGGAATTTGGGTGTAAAACACCCAAGTCAGATCACGGCAGTAGTGAGAATGTTTAGCTTAATGGTTTGGTTTTGGTGTTCGGGAGAATCCCAGGCTGTCGCTTAATCAGCACAGCCTCTGTGTTGGAGTGGTTGAAAACCTCCTCCCCACCACTCACAGGGGAGCAGTACGGAAAGATGGAGCCGAAATACCTTGAGGGTGGTCACTGCCAGGTGTTTTACGTCCTCAGGGGTTTTTAACGTCCCCCTTTATTTTAAATAATTCAGTGGACGGCAGCGCCATTTAACGTGGTCAGCCACCCACGATGTAGTGAGCCGAGAAATTAATCCCTGGAAAAGTTTCGACCTCTTACGGGGTTCGAACCTGCGACCGTTGGCACCAAGTGCCGGGTGCTTAACCGCTAGGCCACCGGAGCTCACTATTAGCTTAATTATCTAAGCAGCCCTATTTATAGCTATTTTTCAATTGCTGTATCTTTCTTCAAAGCAATACTATATAAACTATATAACCCAATTGCCACTGTCTTCAAAGGATCAGTTTTTACAACGGGCAGGCGTCACGAAGCGACTACTATTAAAACTGTTTAGCTTAATTGCTATTAAAAGACTGACATCTGCGCTCAAGCAGACCGTATTAGCACGTCGTAGCTTCGATACTGTTTGAACTATGTTATCATTTTCAAACCTGACCTAATTTCTGCTATTCTAACTATTGTAGTTCTTAAAATGTTATTTATGACAAGCAGATTAGAGCTAATCTTGAATGTCATAGTACAAACTGAACATAACTGGACCTAGGAAAGATAAATCTATTCCCACATACAACCAATGTGAATTATATATACAAGTAAACTTGTTATGTAAAACACACCAACCGCGCGAACCGTGTCCAATGCCACCGCTCGAGATGCGATGCAGTGTTTCTATTCCTGAGTCAGGAGTACTTATAATGCTTTAAGAGCGTACTGTAACCTGCTACAGTCATTTAAATGCAGGATAACCAGGCCAAACACCTAAATGGCGTCCCTCCAAAGACGCAAATAGTGCACGGAATATACAGCTCTAGATCAACTGTGTGTGTGTGTGTGTGTGTGTGTGTGTGATAGTATCTCTGCTCGGAACTCGCCAGCTTTCGGTCCACGAGTTTAATGGCTGACACTTGAAATATTTATGTATACGATACCTAACATTTACTACAATAAAATATATACACCTTAGATGTTTACCTAAAGTAAGATTCCAAGTAGAATTATCCGTGATATTACGTGGTGAACTTCCAGAACATACGATAACAGACATGGAGTCCGTTTGGATTAGGTTGTTTGGCTTTACTAATACATTATCCAGTTACTATCCCCACGTTACACCTGTCTAGTTCTTACTTATCCAGAACGACCATTCAAATCTCTGGAGACAAATAGTACATCCTGACGTGTCATTGTTACTGGCTAGCGAAGGACAAATGTATCCTGCCAGTAAAATCCAGCAAGACTTAGTCAATTAAGTCGACGAGATTTTGTGTCAGGATGTCTACTGGATATATAAAGCTTGTACCAAACTGGGACAGTGGATTCGAAGTCTATTGAGAGGCAGTAATCACTAGTTCTGATGGGTGTGTAAATGACTTTATATATATATATATATATATATATATATATATATATATATATATATATATATATATAAGAAATATTTCACGATACTTTGGGGTATTCTAACATAAACTATTGATCAACACACAATCTTGATTGTGTTTACCTTTGTCATCATCAACACAAAAAACAAATTTCCAAAATATATTTGGATATGAATGTGACATACATTGATTAATGCAGCAAAATTCACATGTACTCGTTCCACTACTACTAATACTACTACTACTACTACTACTACTACCAATAATAATAATAATAATAATAATAATAATACCAGTGAAAGTAATAATGAAAATACTAGCAATAATAATAATAATTAGTGGCAGTAATAGTAATAGTAGTAGTCATAGCAGTAGTAGCTGTAGTAATAGTAAGTGTAGTAACAGTTGCGGGATCATTGTTTCTATGATATATTCTAATTTATTGACTGGAAACATTCCCCGACTATTACTTAATATTAAATGGTGCCAACATTAGAACTGAAGGTTAAACTGAGCCATTATTAGTCTGATCTCTCTCGTTAAACAGACTCTTGTACGTGATGACGTGACCTCTAATGATAACCCTAATACGTAATATAAATACCTGGTTTAGAGACCAGAGAGATAATTGACCAGGACATAAATAGTATTAGGTAAAATAAAGTATCATCCTGTAGACAAAATTATGACCTTTTGATATGATTATTAAATATTCATATTTTAATCTTTATTTAGTTGTTTTAGTTATTTATGCTGAATGAGTTATATCTTATTACCTCATAGCTCTTCTCTTCCTCTTTTCTATTGAGAAAAATGTAAATTAATTCAGCTTCAGAAGTGCCGAAAATCGATCAACTTACTCTCTGTTTTCTCGGTCATCTCTCACTATTTGTTGCTGTCTGTCTTTAAGACAAGGAAGATACCAAGACGAGTTGACCTTCTAGCGACCTTCAGTAGTTACTAAGCATGTGCTTAAATCTAGCTACCTTGATAACTTTGGTATTATTGTCGACTAACTTTACCTTTGGGTTGTTGTGAGGTGATGGCTGAGTTACCCTCGTTAACAAATAATCCCCCCCCCTCCTGGGTGGTGGTCATTTAAATATATATATATGTTTGCTTCAGATAGGAAAGAATAACAAGTATCAAACGATCAAGACACACTTTGTCGATCTCCGCAAACACAAACACGTTTATTAAGATGTGTCATAATAACAGGTGCAGTTCAGATCTTTTGATCGATCCTTTTTGTTTATATCTGGTCTGATTCACCAACAGAATACATCTACCAGTGAAGCAAAACCCAGAAACAGTTTACATAAATGCCAATGCCAACTTCCTGGTTATGAAAAGTATTTATCCATCACATAAACATATATATATATATATATATATATATATATATATATATATATATGCTGTGTTTGTGGCTCGTGTTATTTATTATATCAAATACAATTATTAATATTAGTAATGTCCGAAAATTAAGATCAAAAACATTTAATTCATTTCTACAAATGGCCTTCACGACAGATTATTAGATCGATTGAGTCTTCTAAATAGGGAGTGACCCTCGAAATTCTCTGTTTTAGAGTGCTGTTAGGTCTTAAGCTTGGGAAATACGGCAAGGTCAAGGCTAAACCGAAAAGGATGAAAGCGGCTGTAATGCTGCATGGAATGTGAAGATGGAGAAAACATCGATGTGGTATCAGACGTTATTAATAGATTAAAATAGAAATGAACACGGATTATATCCGGAACATTCTGGGGCATAAATATGTCATAACTTGTTCTCTTTAACATCTAATGTCTTTGTTTAATGTTCTTCTAACTGGTACTACGTACCTCATCCCGCTGTCATCAAAACAATTAATACACTTAATGCATGTTCATACACGTTTTTTAGCTTAATTATATCAATAATATTTTGTTTTCCGTTTATTTTACTTTGTAGATGTATTGTTTTGTTGTGTTGTTTATTTGTTTGTTTGTCCATATATTTGAAGATTGGCGCATGATGTCTATTTCATTGCTGATTTATATCTAAATACTGAATATAATGTACATAAATTGAAAAACACATTCGAGTGACATGCACCCATACGTCACCTGTCCACAAGTGACTTGTTTTATCTGAAGATGAACCTATATCCTGATTATATCCCAACTATATACCAGTACACAGGCTAACTTAGAGTTTTAATTGACCCCTACACTGATCATACCTAAAACAAATGGTTGGTGGGTCACTCTCTAGGAAAACAGATGAGCATAATATTCGAACCCAGACGTGTAGAGTGTACTAAAATACACTAACCACTGTGGCACAATAAACCAAGAAATAAAAGAAAGGTACATATAATATAAATTTAGAATCGCTAGAATAAATTATTTATACATTATGCATAAATCATTGAATAATAGGAAACTTCGATTACAAAAGTATCACGTGTCAGATAATTATTATGTATGGTATTTGTCTTAAAACGCCTGTAATTGAAGTGTATCCGATTGCAGACTATTCCAAGTCTGCGTGTTATTAAAGTAGTAAGATAAGGAACACATGCTTGAATTGATGAAATCCGATTGAATCGAAACACAAGTAACATAATTATTTTTGCTGGCCATAAAGGTAATGGCATCCTAAAATACAAAGAAGGAAGGATTCAGGCTGATGTTCGAATGGCCATGATGACAACAACCAACAAGGATAATGGCTAGAAACTAAAACATCCCACTGAGATAATGCTGTATAGTGACATTCCCACTGGGAATCTAATTTATTGGCCGTTTTTGATTCATGGTTTAAAAAAACAGAGAATTCAACAACGTCGAGTGGCTTCCGGTGACGAGATCTAAATATTGTCCATGAACAACACTGATTCGGTATAGGCGTTGTCATGCTGCGACATCTGATGATATATCGAGCTTATTTCTATAGTATGGTAAATTAAATCAATGTTGTCTTTCGTCACGTTAATGACAAAGAGCGTGTCTCATCAAAACGGATGTTTCAAAGCTCAGTTATTGTATGATGGAATCTCTTAACCTATGAACCGTCGTGGAAGTCCTCAGATAATGGCTATAGGAAGACTGACAGAGGCACAGTCCGGGAAATCTAGGGATGGGCAATAAATAAACAGCTTGATTTTAATTATACTGCCAATAGACCTTCTGCTGCACCTGGTATTTATCGGTGGTGGTTGTGATGGTGATGATGGTAAGTAGGTGGTGATGGCGGTGATGTTGATGTTGGTGATGGTGGTGGTGGAAATGTCAATGATTAAGGTGGTGGTGTTGGTGATGTTGATGTTGATGATGTTGGTGATGTTGGTGATGGTTGTAGTGGAACTATTGATGGTTGTGGTTGTGATATTGATGATGGTGCTCCTAGTGATGTTGGTCATGGTGGTTGTACTGGTAGTTGATGTAATCTTGGTCATTGTGGTTGCGATGATGTTGGCGATTGTGATGGTGATGTCGGTGATGTTGGTTGTTATGATGGTGGTAATGGTAGTGATGTTGTGAGTTGTGGTTGTGATAGTGGCGCTATCAGCGATGGTAGTGGTGCTAATGATGACTGCGGTAGCAAAAGTTAGAGATACTAATATATGACGCTGTTATCTCCGTTTGAGTTTTGTAATATGAATTCTGAATGAAGATCTATCGGTGAAGAGGTCAAAGGATCTTAACAACCATCTTCACTGCTTATGGTCAATCGAACAAACTGACTAGATGCACGATTATCTTATCTCCGGTACACTGGTTGTCTATATTAAACAAATCGTTAACACTGTCACCAATAAACAAAACGATGACAATGATAAAGTGGATCTGCCTCAAGATCGTATTGACTAATCTTTTGCAAACCATAATTTGTGTTTGGCCACCTCAGTTAATTCTTTTAAAACTTAACCGTGTGTGTGTGTGTGTGTGTGTGTCTGTGTATGTGTGTATATATATATATGTGTGTGTGTGTGTGTGTTTATAAGATGTTTCTAACTTTATTATCATTATCTAAATAATAGTAAAAACAGTTGATCTCGTTTCCATGTAAGATATGTCTTAGCTGAAGCTATTACTATCAGTCTATTATTATCTAGTAGTACGAACTACTAATTGCGGTATCTTATTTAAAACACATATGCGGTATAATGATGTTACATTATTCTAGTCGATGTTATGGTCTGATGCTTTAAATAAGAGTTCAGTTGAGTTATTTAACCTGAGCTCTGGTCGTGCCTGGAACATATAGCCTCGGGGCCACACCCTCAGGAAACATATATCAGATATCTATGTACCAGTTGGATTCGAACCTGCCACATTAAGGCTTGCAGCTAATCACTATACCATTCGAACGCCCTATTTTACTCTACTTCATTCTACAAATCATTATTAACATCGATATTGACACTTCCCTTTGACAATGTATTAACACTGAATAAAGTTTCATGCCATATTTAAGATCATCCTGATAATCCTCAACATCTGGGCGTGTACGTGTAGGTGTGAAAGTGTTGCGGATCATCTGCGATGGGGGGGGCGTTATGATCTGAATTTTGGAAACAGGTAGAAGTAGGACACCAGCTTCATTAATATTTAAACGTCGTAACCAATTCTTTTCACGATAAAAGATGGTTGATTAAACAAACCATATACACGTAAGACGACGAAAGAGAGCAGTAATATACTTGATATATATTGTTCTTTTTTTGTGTCCCATTTCACATATGTATTGCTATGCTTACGTTTCTAATTCCTGACATTGAATTGGGTCGGGTTGTTAATCCCAGAGAAACAAATTCCACAAACACCGGATCGATCCGGATTTGAACCCACATCCTAGATGTTTGCAGCTCAGTACTCTATCCACTGTGCTATTATGGGAGTTCATCATTATCATCATGTGATATGTAACTAATGATGTGTTGGTTTTATGTATTTTGGAAATTTATTATGTATACAGAACGCTCGGTGAATTGCCTTTACGTTTTCACAGGCCTTTTGTATCGAGTCATAAAAACATATATGATATATGTTATATTTACTGCATCGTGCATGATCTGTTTTGAAGGCATATTAACTGTGCTTTCTAGGCTTTCTAGGGTTAAGATATTTCCTGTTAAACTTTGAAAAACATTTACAATATAAAATATGCAGCAAATAACATTTTCTCGATCTCACTCTTATCAGAGTAAAACGATTTTTAAAATAGCACGTAACTTGATGTAACAACAGATATTTGTATATTTGTTTTACATTATTTCCACAGACATATAGCCCAGGCTCACTTGCTTGGAACATATCGCACAAATACAGGCATGACTCTGATTTGAACCCCAATCTGGAGGTTTGTAGAACCGCGCTCTAACCACTTCGTCCTTGATAAAAAAAACTCGTGATATCTTCTAGAAGCAAATTATTTCTCGTTTTATGATGTCAGCTTACTTCTTTTTTTTCCATCTAAACTAACGTCTTCATTATGCCCCATTTTGTTTAACTTGCCGACAGTATTAGCTATGTGATAAAGTCATTTATAGTCACATCACGAAGCAGCCATTCTACGAATGTTTGTCCATTCCAGCAGAAAATCTACGTTTACAATATTGAAAGTAATTCTTGGGGTAATGTTTTCGCAGTATTCCAGACAGTTGAGTGCCTCATTTCGCGTTCTGATTGTTGTAAAATGCTGACTTAAGCATAAATTAGACATTTGTTAGTTGATTACCTAATAATGACAAATGACAAAATGTAACACCAGCAGGTAATACTAATATACTGACTCATCTTATATATATATATATATATATATTTTATATATATATATATATATATATATACTCATATGTACAGGTAGATCAGCTTGCAAATTATTAATAATCAATATCGGTAATCTAAGGATTGATACCTCGAGTATTTTCTCCAGATATCATCAGTGCTAAGGCCAAAAACCCCAAACTATCCCATTTCAGTAATATACAAAGCTGAACACTCTCGTAAGTTGTTTCCACTCATTCCCTTGCTGTTATGTTAAAACTCACAGATTATAGCCATTAACTTTATTAAGATTCCAAATGAGGATATGGCTTCTAATAATTTTCAAAGTAAAAAGTCTTTATTGGAATATTTAACATTGATAGGAAACAAATTCATATAACAGATTACATTTCATTTGACAGATCATGAATCTGCATTTTAGGTGAATTTTCTCCAAATGATTTGCAAACTAAACATGCTAAAAAGGTATATTGCCAAAATAAATACAACAAGCACCTACGAAACAACTTTTACTATAATGATATTTAAGCTTCTCCAGTATATGAAGATATCTTGAAGTTAGCAAGCCCTTAAAATAAAACCTTCTATTGTACAGAAATGACTGTAAGTAAATAATTATACAAAGTAAAGCTGATCCAACCATACAGTTGTAACAATGTTAATATCTTAAAATGTTAATATCTTAAAATTAGGTATTCCTTAAAACTAAAGCTGATTGTAATAGGCTGTTAATTTTCTGGAGTGCTGGGTTCTGGTAACCATGACAACAATGAAGAAAGACGCCGAAAACAGCCATAGTTGAAGCTGGCGTGGGCATCAATATTATGGACAGATCTCTATTAAAGAAGCATCACACCGAATAACTCACATAATGTGATTCCCGATGTTGGGGTTCCAGTCTCCTAAAACTTAAATATTATAATTAAATACACAACCGAATAGAGGACAGCATTAAACAGCTTTCTTTCTATCAATGTTACACAGTTCTATGGAGTGGACGGTGATGCGAGGTTACTTGGTACAGCGAAGAGGAATAGGACAAACAGGGACAATATGGCTTGACGGGCATAATAATCTTGGTTAAAGGCGTACGATTTTGATTTCGATTATAATTCTATGCTTCATTACCCGTTTTTCAATATCCTTAATCCTCTTAAACACGCACATTTCTCACTTTATAAATCTATTTCTAATTGATGGCTGTTGGTTGTTCTATAAGAGAATAACAGACATATACAATGAAAAAGACAGACTGGTTGACAGACAGAGAGATGGACAGACAGAAAGACATACAGACATACATTCAAATAATATATACAAACACATATATACATACAATATATACACTCGAACGCTCACACACACACACACACACACACATACACACAAACACACACACACAAACACATGCACTCTCTGTGCACTTATCGTTGAAAGTTGATAAGCAATCGTACTGTGCCGTGTACTGATAATAAAAACAGGTTAAATCTATATAAATCAGTTTTGTGGCGCTACATACACAGTTATCTCTACGATACATACATACAAATGTCAGACATAAGCCGGTTAAGCAGCATATATCACTCCAGAGACGAAAGAACTCTATTTCCCGCAGTGGTATCTAGTATGTGGTTAAAGTGCTATGAGTCCAGATAGCAACACTGATAATAATACAAAGTAGCTGTATCTTTCTCATCATTACTATTATAATCCATTGCCTTTTGATCAGTCATCCACACTAGTTAACTCTCCATATTAATTCGTTTACGATTTACTTACATTAATCCATTGACGTTTTATAAGAATCTAATCAATATAAATGGCTCAGTTAGCGATATGCTTTCCATTACAAACAAACAAACACACACATATACACACACATACATACACACACACACACACACACACACCCACACACACACACACACACATATATATATATATATATATATATATATATATATATATATACGTACACACACACATATATATATATATATATATATATATATAACAGTGATTACTAGTAGACCAAGTAAAGTAATATTGTAATTTAATTTGTAATCAAGACAAACATTTAAAAAAATGACATTATTTTGATCATTTTATACACAATGACGATAACATATTTTGTCCTCGACAGACATTCCTTACTGAAAAGGTCTTGTCGTTGTAACATGTTATATGGGCTCGGCATATTCTCTCCAGTTTGAATTATCACTGGATAGTGAAGCAATAATTCGTGAATTGATATGTAACTCTAACTGAAAGCAATTTCAACGGGTATAAATCAGCATGAAGTCTGTATATGCCATCTGCCAGACCGTCTGTCGGGACGGGATGTTCCAGGAATTATGTGCTGCTAGAGATCAGAACACAGTCGTTATTTGCAGAACAAGTGTCAAAAGTGAATATTGATTTGCATATTCAGCATAAATCCTCTTTCATCTTATACAGTCGGCTTAATATTGACATACACCCTATCCACGTTGAAAGACACTGCCAGGAGGGGACAATACTAAACGAACTTTTGTCACCGAAGTGTCAGTAGCCCTGTCTCATTCCCTTACTCTCTCGCTCAATAACGAAATAACTAGCTAACTAATTGAAACTAACTCAACAGTTCAACCATTAACTCATCCAACCACTCATCCATCTACCGATCCACTTTCTCCTTTACCTTAAGATATCCAGCTTCAAGACAACAGACATGAGTTCATTATTTCTTTAAATACTACAACGACGTAAAGGAGAATAACGATGTATATACAATCTTTGTCCATATATAAACCTAGACTCCTAACTGACAATTGTCTTCCCTCGTGTACATTCAGCAATAGGACTAATTCATCCCTTTGACCTTTTCATTATCTGAAACCTTGACGCATTTCAGCTTTCCCAAACCTGGCCATCACATCCGGAAAACAGCAGTTATATGGGAGATAACTTAGATGCTGCAATGCTGACGTCAGAGGGTCATATTTAAATCGATGTGCATGATATTCAGACACAATTCCTTTACTCAGAAGCATGTTATTGCAAATTTATCTTAAGATAACTAATAAACAATATCAACTATCTTCTTATCGTAATCAACTCAGTACATAATATTTACCCAATTTGTACTAGTCAATTATGGATCCGAATACTGACAATATGCAGACACAGAACTCACGACACAACCTCCCCTCCCCACCCCACCCCATGTTAGTGTCAGGTATTAGCTAATAACATTACCTGGAGACATAAGTCTTCAACATCTAATTACATTTTTTGTCATGTTATGTTAGGTAAATGATGCTTTTACTGAAGCCAAAACAGCCAATATGGCTATGATACCTTTTTCGGGTTCTCACTTTTCCTTTGGACTTAGAAATTCAATATCCTTACTCGCTCCTATATTTTCTGACCGACACACCCCCTCACTCGCCTGATAATAATGTTATCAATGTTGTTTCTGACAATGATATGTTGTCTATGAATTGTTACATTTAGGTCACCTGTTACATGAATGGTGCTAAAACTGTTAATATTTGTAATAAATAATAATATATATATATGATATATATATATATATATATATATATATATATATATATATATATATATATATATATATATATATATATATACTGTATACTTATATTAATTCATTAATTGACGGATTCATCATTGTAATAATAAATACAGCTCTGGATTGTATCATTCCTATTGCTATTTGAAGATAATGAGAAATAACAATGAAGCGATTTATCAGGAAGAAAATATCAGCAATAATTAAATAACTTCTAACTTGATTTAGACTTTTGGTAGAATTGTCATGGCAGAAGAGGTAAATACATCATCTGATTAGTACCTTGACAATGGCGAATCAAATGTGAATGTTGTAGAATGTCAACAAAAAATACTCTAACTAATAACACGATGTAAGCTAATTGTAACCTTATGATGACTCAACGTGTTTATTCTGAGACTGTAAACATGTTTGTGTACTGACGTCAGCTGTAGTTTCTGTTGGGATCCAACGACTTCAATAAGGCAATTGAGTAAACGTGAGATGGGCTGCTGCCGTTAATGTAACTTTTGAAAAGAAATTAACAGAATTAACAGAAAAGAATAGCTGATATATTAATAACGTCTGCAATATAAGATTAAAAATTAATACAGGTCTAATACGTTACGAAATATATTAGCAATCAATATACGATTTCGATAGGTTCAAACGTTGAAAACATCTGTATAATAAAAGACCCTTTAAACCTATTAATCACACCAATATAAATGTATTATAGATATAATATACTCATAGACAGTCATAATCAAAATTGAACTAACATATTTAGTTTACCATTTGTCATATTGTAAATATTATAAAGTCAACTCTCCAACAGATGTTTCTTAATGTGTATTATATAATAAACTAGTCATTGGCATTTACAAGATAACAGCGCGCACTTATACACACACGCACACATATACACGCACATATATTATATATATATATATATATATATATATATATATATATATATGGACTGGATTGCATAAACATACTGTCATAATATACGCACTTCCATTTATAATAATCATCTCAATAGTAAACAAACAAATAAACTGGAAAAAGATTAATGGTTATAAAACGTTTGTTGAAACTTAACGGCAAATGTGTGATATTGGAACGTTTCTTAATAATTTAACTTTGAGTACACAATTACAAGATAAAACACTCATTAAAAGATATCTTTGCTTCAAGACAAATAGCCAGTAACATTAATTTGCAGTCAGGAAAAATATATACATTCCTTTTGGCAATGGACGTTTTTATGATAACAGCAAATAGTGTATGTCTGGATTAATTACAATTTAACACAACTTTGTGAGATTTTATATATACAAAATCAGACCGTGCTCTCGATGTAATAGCACCGGAACATTTCTCAGATAGTTCGACTATCAGATCAGTTACATCAGTGAAACTGGTGTCTTTTGCATATGACATGATATAAAGTTAATTTATATTAGTATAAGGTGATTATAATTATTTATAATGGTTGAGAGTTGTTGGCGTTGTTGTTGTGTAACCGTCGGTTGCCTTACGACCCTATGATGGTAATACCATTTGTTTAGCCATGCCCCCACAGACGTAGTGGAAAGCCTTCAAAAGTAGATAGGGTCTGATGTAAGTCATTTGATCACTATGGCAATAACACCATATAATGACACAGCTGTACAAAATGTAAGTATTGGTCTAATAAATTGTCAGTCGACCTGTAATAAATATGATGCAATATCTGATGTTGCTAAAGATATGGATCTCAATACTCATGTCATTACAGTGTTTTAGACCAGAAAATTGTTGATGAGGTGACTCCGGCTAGATATTCATTCCATCACGCAGCTCGGATTCACAAGAAAGGTGGGGGAGTAGGTATTGTATTCCATAGATTCTTTGAAGTGTGAAACCCATTTCCGCTTTCAGGCTAAGTCTTTTGAAAGGTACGTTTTCTATCTGGGGGGGGGATACGTGTTCGTGTAGTTATCATCTACCTATTACACTCAACTTATAAATAAATGTCATGAAATCTGCAGATTTCTTCAAGGAATGTTCGGGATTTGTTTACTCTCTTGCTGCCAACAGTGGCTATCTGTTGATCTGAGGTGATTTCAATACATGTTGGGATTGCCAGAGGAATGCCGAAACCAAACAACTGGGTGACATTCTTAGATCTACCAATCTCACGCAGCATGTACAAGAAAGAACTTGAGATGGTGACTATTTAATCAAGGGTTTGTCTGCGTCTTCCATGCTGTCTAGTCATTTCCGTATCAACGTTCATGTATCTTTACAGACATAATTTGTTTCGGATAAAGGTATTTCATATAGGAAATATAAGTCGATTGACTGTAAGGTTTTTCTTGCTGATCTGCGGGTATCTTCTCTGGTATTGGATCCACAAGATGAAAACAAATCTTAATTTGTACGGCCACTTTTGTGCACAAGGTAGGCTAAATAGACCGATCCACCAGACGATGTTGATCAAAGGAAATGCCAAGAGCACCACTGCTTTCATGGCATAATATGGAAATACAAGCTGCCTAGAAACACATAAAGTATTATGAGCGGCTGTGGATCAGGACCGGTTTATGTGTTCACTGTGAAATGTTCAAGGTCAGAAAAACTCCTAAAAATACCCTTGCCTCTGCTAAATCAGAATATGATAATAAAAAGATCAAATGATCCGAGGGAAACCAAAGGACTGTTTTCAGTGTTGGAAATAAAGCATTATATAAAAGTCAGACTGTCCTTCCAAATATTATTAATTCAGATAAAGATATGGCTCATTGTTGTGATAACTCCTTCTCACAAAAGCTATTAAATATACACTATGGGTTCTCTTCATGCACCTTGCCACATTTACAGACCTGTTTCAAATCTTACATCGTTTACAATTTACAACACTTTCCATCTAAACAAATATTTAATAAATAATAACCTCAATGAATCACCACAGACTACATATAAAAGTGGCCACAGCACTAAAACAGCCTTGGTTCGGGTGAAAAATAAAATTATGATGTTAATTGATAAAGGTAAGCTGGTATTATTTGATACAGTTGACCGTAATGTAATTTTCTACATGTTCTGTATGTCAGAAAAGGTACTGGAATGGTTTCGAACCTCGAACAATGCTCTCAGAGAGTGTTTGTTCTTTGTATTTTATCTGACATTTAGTTTTTGTTATCTGGGATACCCCAAAGTTCAGTTCTTGGCCCTTTGGTATTGACAATGTATATCCGTACTCTTTGGATCATTGCGCGGCGATATGGCTTTAATTAGCACTTGTATGCTGATGATACACAGCTGTATTTATCACTGGGTTCTGACAGTGAGTAAGAATTTTGAACATTGTATTGCTGATCTTCGGCTATGGATGACTCAAACTCTTCTAAAACTAAATGATGATAAAACAAATATTATATATTTGGCATCACCACATTTAAGAACATATCACATCGGTATGCCGATCCACTGTTTAAAGGAATTCTTGACACAAGAAACTTGTAACTGTAGTCCATGTCTTTGTTACATCTCATACAGACTATTGTAACTCCCTGTTATATGGCATATCTGATTATAACATTATATAACGTATATATTCCAAGATTGTATTAATAACTTATAAATCTATTAATAATATGGCACCTGAATACCTGTGTGAACTGGTATCTATTAGAAAGTCACCCTGAAAACTCAGATCATCTAGTCAGATACTATTGAAGGTGCCTGTATCATATGGTGATTCTGCGTTTAGTATTGCAGCCCCCACTTTGTAGAATAGGTTGCCGATAGATATTAGAAATGCGTCGTCTCTTGAAACTTTTAAATCTGTTCTAAAACAAGGTCGCTTTCACAGATAATTAATAATTATCTTTTGAATTAGTTATAGAGTTTTTACAGACTGATTATTTTGGGTATTAGTCTATTACATATTATTTGTACAGTGCCTTTAATGGCTCCTGCTAGTAAGGCTGCTTTATTAAATATACATTATTATTATTGTGTGTGTGTGTGTGTTTGTGTGTTTGTGTGTTTGTGTGTGTGATCATGCGCAACGTCAGATTCAGACATATGATTAATGAAAGGACAACAGAAGAAGACATGACACTACAAGGCCAGGACAATTTTGATTGAATGTGAATTTTGTCCAAGCACAGCCTGTGTTCCAACATTTCAGGAATGCTCGCTTAGGGCAATGGATGTGATAGAGAAGTTTGTTTGTTTGTCAATTGTGCTATTTTTCATAGATCTAGCCCAGAATAAGCCATTGATCAAACAGCTTCTCTCTGGAAAGAAAAACAAAACACTTTTATAGGTGACACCGAACTCGATTCTTTTTGGAATTTCCAACTGTATATGATTACACCCT
>JAODUP010000173.1:920000-990000 GCA_025642065.1 Paralvinella palmiformis
TGCACAACTTGTAGTAATATCACTGTAAAATAAATAAATAAAAGAAAGGCAAAGATAGCATAAATTTCAGAATACGTATGGAATTCATTAGGAAGACACTCAGTATTATAATGCTTGCTAGCTATAAAAAAATATCACCTTATAATTCAAAGAAAGAAGCCTAGATAAACGTCGTTAGCCACAATAACACCCCGACAAGGATAATTGCTACAAATTGACAAACCCCACTCAGATAATTTGATATATTGACATTCCTACTAGGATTCTAATTTATTGACAATTTTTAATTCATGATTTGAAATACTCGGCGAATTGAACAATATTCAGTAGCTTCAAGTGTCGAAATCTAAATACTTGTTTACGGAGAGCACTGTTTCGGTGGAGATGTTGTTATTCTGCGACATCCGGTGATAAATTACTGCTTACATGATACGATCTCTTTTATCACATCAATCATAAAGCTGCGGCTTAATAAAAATGGAAGCTTCTAAGTCGAGTTATTCTATGCTGGAATCCCTTGAGCTAAAAGATATGTCCGCAATGCGTGTACGCGGGCATACACACACAACACACAGATAGTTGAACGTAAGTCTATGGATGAACAATTACAATAAACAAGCACATTTTAATTATGTTGCCAACTCGATTAGTTTTACTATGTTGGTGATTACGGTAAAGTTTATTACTTTGTCTAAACAGTATATATTACTGGTATCGTTAGAAATGACGGAAATGTCAGTGAAAAAGAACACAGTAATATAATAATCTGTTCTCCAATCACTCAAGCCAGATTCTAAACTTGATTCGTATCCTGGATGTACCTAATATTTGTCAACGGTAATTATGGCCGTGACGTTGGCGGTGTTAGTGATGGTGATGTTAACGCTTGTGATGGTGATGATGTTGGTTATGATGGTGATAATGGTGTGATGGTGTGGGTTTTATGTGTGGCAATATTGGTGGTAGCGGCTATGTTCGTGATAGTGGTGGTAAACTTTTGAGAAGCTTCTGCCATCTGAATAAAGGGAACTAGGTAAAATAACTGGAACGAGGTAAAAAGGAGCACAGTGAGCGTATTTAAGGTTGTTGGCCAACATACCAGATTGGAGGTTTGTTCTTTCCAGTGAAAAATCGACTTCCACAATATTAAAATATAATTCTTGGGATAATAGCTTCGTATTATTCCAGACAGTTAAGTCCCTCGTCGTGTGTTCTCTACTCGTATAGTCTCAAGTCTTCCTGAAATGGTTCTCTTCTTATCGCACGATCACCTTCGGATTACTTGTTATGAAATGTTTACGTAGATAGAAAGTAGACATTTATTATTTGATTACTTAATAACGAACATCAACAAAACTTAATACCATCACGTAACAAATATAACTCGTACGCTAATAATGTATGTACAGATCGAGTATAGTTTATCACAATTGACGTTTTATTAATAATCAATTTCAATCAAATAAAGTTACTCAACTCGCCCGGAACCTTCGGGAATGATCAGTGTCGAAGCCAAGCCAATCAAACCAATCAATTTCAGTCATATACAAAAGCACCCCCTCTCTCTTTTTGTTATTTTTTTTCTTCTTTAATTATATTGTTGTTGACGAGTTGATATAACATATTGAATTTGTTATGGCAGATCACTGATTGTGATGTATCTGCAAAATATGAAAAAGACTATCACATTCTCAGAATAACAAAATCTTATATTGTATGAATATGTGAAAGGCTAAATAATTATGTAAAACTAAGTTGACCGAACCGTACGGTTGTAACAATGTTAATATCTTTAGAGGATTGGAAGTCATCGTTTAAAATGAGGTATTCCTAAGAATTAAAGCAGCTGATTGTAATAAGCTGCTCACTTTCTGGAATGCTGGATTCTCTTAACCATGACAACAACGAAGAAAGACGCCCAAAACAGCCATAATTGAAGCCGGCGTCAGCATCAATATTACGGACAGATCTCTATTAAAGAAGCCTCAGACTGAATAACTCACATAATGTTTTTTCCGACGTTCGAATTTCACTCAATGCTAAGACTTAAATATTATAAATAAATATACCTCTAGAATAGAGTACAACCAAAAATACCTTTTATTATATCAATACTGGACAATTACCTGGAAAAGGATGATTTGGGGTTACTTGCTACAATAAAGTGGAATAGGACAATATAGACTGTATAGTTTGAATATGATTTGATGTGCGATATGTTATTGCAACCATTGTTGGCTCCCTTTTTATTGTTTGCGAAGAGATATCTATGAAGAGATGTAGGCATTAAGTGATAATTTATGTCCCCAGTCTAATATATGAATATAGTGCAACGAAGCTCAATGAACAAATAAAAGGCATCAGTGCCACTATTGTGGTTGTTATTACTGACATTATAGCAGGTGTGTTCGATGATGCTGCCTTAGGCATAATAATTGTATTTATTTGTCTGTCACAAACTGCCCGACAAACAGACAAATAGGCAGACACACGGAACACTATACAAACAGAATGAAGAAGATAGACTGGCTGACAAACAGAGATAGAAAAGGTTATTCCCCCCCCCCTCTACACACACATACATACCCACACATACACAAATGCACGCCCACATACACACACGTACACTCGTCCACAAGCTGGGTACTTGCAGTGGACAGTTAATAACCAACAAAACTCGACCATGTACTGATAATAAAACAACCTGAATGTATATAAATGGGTCTTGTGACTCCCCAACACACACACACACACACAGACACACAGCAACCCTATGATACATACATCAAATGCAAACGTTACCTCAATTAAGCAGCATACATCAGAAACTGGATTTTGAAAGAAGAATTTGTTATCTATTGGAATCAGACTCTAACTAAAATCATCAATCAATGGGTGGAAATCAGAATGAAGTCTGTATATGTCATCTGCTACACTGTCTCTTGTAACAGAAGGTTCTAGGTATTATGTACTGTTTGTCATCACAACGCAGCAATCATTGCCATTATAAGTTACAAAAGATAATACTGATTTGCATATTTGAAAGGAATATTCTATTATTGTATATAATCACTGGTTAATGGATTACTTTTAACTTACTTTATCATCATGGATGTTGAAAGACACTGATAGGATGGTCGATATTAAACGGCCATCTGGCACAGATTTCTCGACAACCGTCTCTCATTCGCTTACTCATTTGTTCACTAACTAACTAACTAAATCAATTCAATTACTCAATCACTAACTCATCCACTCAAACCCTCAGTCACCATCTCATCCAACCACTCAACCATCTACCCATGTGTTTACTCCTTTACCTTAAGATGACCAGCTTTAAGACAACAGATATGGGTTAATTATTACCAGATAGGTTTATTAAACATCATACAGGTAAACCTTCCTTTAAACTTAAAATACCACAACGATGTATTGGAGAATAACGATGTCTATAAAACAGACGTCCATATAATTCAAATATAACAATGTTTAAAGATTGTGTTCAATTATCATTAGTAATTCTTCAACGAACAATTGAATGTCTCAGTAGAAATATCATATTAGACAAAATATAATTTGTATTTATTTTAATAATAAAATCGGTATTGCACAAGTACAATAATAGAAAAACTTCTAAAGCTTCTCTTCGGTTACAAACCTAGCCTCCTCATTGACAATTATTTTCCCTCAAGTAGATGAGGAGAAGGATTAATAATCCGGAAGCAAAATGTATACGTACATAATCTAGCCGTTATAGTGCTGCTTTATGAAGTTTATATTTATATCCCTAAAGTATGATTAATAATAATAATAATATTAATAATCTTCAGACAAAGGTACGAAGCATGCTCATGCTAATTTATTTAAGGTGATTAATCGACAATAAGTTATCATGTGTTTATAATAATTTCAATGAATTCGTTATATTTTTTCGCTTAACTAATAAATAAATAATGGACTGACGCTACTTTTAACTGGTTTCTTCATATTATATCTGGATTATTTATTTCGGTTCGTTAAGACCAAATGTTGTTTATCTAAAATACTCATAAAATATATCACCTGGGTAGCTCTAATAATGACCCCGTTTAGGCCAAAGCAGTCATGCCATCACTTAAACGGCATATATACTAACACCACCTGTCGGCCATACCTCCTTGTTCCTTCGACTCATTCGAATACTTTAAAAGATTCAATAAAATGTTTGTTACGTTTTTATCACAGTCTAATGGTCTTTTCATGTTATCTTTCGATCAAGTCGCTAGTCGTCGTAACGCTACAAAACAAATAAACTACAACAATACCATTATTAAAAACATATCAACAACAATATTTAATTCAACTTTTCTTCCTCTCTCCTATTGTCTTTTGCCTTTAAAAACATCCAATATATTCTGGTGTACAGCAGGGATTGCTTTTAAGACCAAAGAATTATTCTATGTATACTAAACTAGTTGATGAAAATATCAAAAACGGATGGCATTAGATAGCATTGTCATGCCGATGATACTGACATCTACTTGGCTTTGAAGCTATGTAATAAAAGGGATGATATTTTTTCTTGGGTTGAAGCTTGGTGTGGAGACATAAGTATTTTGGATGAACAGCAACATACTGAAGTTCAACACGGGTAAGACCTAATTCATTGTTTCCTCATCCAAGCAGCATGCGAAGAAAACTGATAAATTTAAGTTACCTTCTTTATAATATCTATAAACCAGTGTATTTACTTATAAAATGGGTTTGTGCCATTTTGAGTCAGAAGATGTTTTAATTCTATTTTCAGTGTAAAGCACCTTAGAACAACTCAGGTTGATTAAGGCGCTAAATATAATGCTGTCATTACACTATTATTATTATTATTATTATTATTATTATTATTATTATTATTATTATATGACTGATGTCCGATAATCCAAAGAGGTATTTCCCAAAACAGACGTCTATGTTTGATTCGAATCATGGTCTGGATATTTGCATCACACTACTCTACCCTCTGAGCTGTTGAAAATGGTATCTACATTTGAACACATATCAACATAGTTCCATTGCACAACAAAATATCCACGAGGAGCTAGTAGTGTGTTGTTGTGAAAGACGTGAAAGATGACAATACCAATAAAAGCTGTCCTGAATAATTACGGATCAATACGGGGAGCAGACGTCTCAGAGATTGGATAATCATATTAGCTGGAGACGAATGTCTTCAACAACTAAAAGATGCCTTACTGAACCAAAAAAAACAGCCAACATGGTCCACGGATCTAGACTTACTGTGATAGCTTTTGCTGGTCGGACTTTTCCTTTGATCATCGGAATTCCATCTCCTTGCTCGATTCCATAGTCCCTGACTGACCCACTCCCTCACCCCCCCGCTGGTAATGTTATCAGTTGTATTCTTGTCGGTGACGTTTTGTCCATAAATTGTTATATTCAACTGCCCTATTACGTCAGATGTGGTTGATACGTTAGGCATGTTGTGGTCGTATTTCATAACGGCATTATGACACGCCATGACATTGCGATTAACAATGATAAATGATGCTAAACTTTTATATTGGCGATAAATAGTGCTACAAAATGGATAATGATTAATGACCCATTTTGTCATATTGCCTCGTGAAAACAGAGTAAAATACCACAGGTCAATAAGTAGGACATTTGTAGCTTTGATAATATTGTTTTAGATGTCAACTAACAAAAGAAACAGTCAAAGTAATATAATATATTGTAATCCATAATGATATAATTCCTATCTTTCCCTTTAAGGGACATTAATAAATCTCTTCTGATATATATATATATATATATATATATATATATATATTCTTCAAGAGACACGATATAATTCATGTTTGTATATATATATATATATATATATATAATATATATATATATATATATATATATATATATATATATATATATCAGTGCATGGTAGCTTAATAAAGTTACTGACGTTTGAACTTAAAAATACCATAAATATACCTTACACGTATCAATTAATGGATACAATACAGAAAAACAAGAAGGACAGGTATCAAGGTAGAATTTTCTTTATGTACGTTTCAGTTTGTTATACAACATCCATTTGCACAAATTTAAAAGACTGAGTGGAACAGTATCCGAGATATATAACATATCTGACAGAAAAGTATAAACCCATTAGACTCCTGTTGTCTAAGTGATGTTCATTTTTGAGGGTGTTAAAAAGCCACACAGGAATATATGGAGATAGATCAGCATCAGTTATCTGACAGTGGAATAAGCTGTCTAAATATATTAAAATAAAATAAATTTTAAAATATTCCTAAATCTCAGTTGTTTAAAATAGTCTATCTATGATATATATAAACAAGTGCAATTTTGTTATTTATTTAAAATATGTGTATTTCCCATATGAATGTATCCCATTTTAAAGCGACCCAGGTTGATGTTGATTAAGGCGCTATATAAATTATTATTATTATTATTATTATTAATTATAATAGTTAATCTTAGATTGTTATAATCCTAGAACAGAGTTATTGACAAAATGTGACAGAAGATGATAATGGGCTCATCAATGATGATATATCAACAGATGTATAGAGTATAAAGAGGTTACTTGCTACCACAATCACCTCACAGTTTGTTTCAATTAGTTTATATCGTATAATTGATACCCTTTTGTCTCCTGATATTTCCATTACATTCTAATTTCATTTGAGAACTAAATTATATTACATCATTTCTGCTTTTCGTCATCCACTAATTACGGACATAAAATTTAAGAGCGCACAAATCTAGACAAAGTACATCGAGCTTTATTTCTACGGTAAATGAGGATGTTGTTGTGGCGTCCCTCATTTCGACCACAGCATGGCATATATACATATATGACAGAATGAATAACTTACCCTTTAAACTTCTAAAGGTATTATATCCAGAAAGCTATGTTTGTATCCTTATTTGGCCGAGGAATATTCGCTTTGATCCTGAACGTAATCAAAAATGAATTCAGTTTGACCTGCGATCATGCCCACCGTAAGATTCAAAGCACCTGATGAATGAAAAAAAAGACAGAAAAAGGCTAAATATCGCTGGGCCACGTACTGTTATCTTATTAAATAGTTATATGTTAATCATCTCCAAGTGTATCCGTGATGCCGATATTTTAAGACGATGGACCTGATAGAGAGGTACCCGATCGATTGTTTGTTAATTCTCAGTGTGACTAACAAGGAAGGAAAATTTTTACACCATAATGAACACAAAATATCTAGATCCTGTCAGATATATATTAGATTTTAGGGGGTTGAGTGAGAGTTAAACGCATAGATTTAAAATAGTTGACAGACAACGCGACAACACAGACAAACAGAATAACAAGCACGCAAACATGAACGCAGCCAGACATACTGGAATAATCACGTGGCATCTGAGTTGCAGGGGAATTCTCTCTCTCTCTCTCTCTCTCTCTCTCTCTCTCTCTCTTATATATATATATATATATATATATATATATATATATATATGTGTGTGTGTGTGTGTGTGTGTGTGTGTGTGTGCGTGTGTGTGTGTGCGTGTGTTGCGTGTGCGTGTGTGTGTGTGTGCGTGCTGGTGCGTGCGTGCGTATGGTGTGAGTTGTGCTGCGTGCGTGCGTGCGTGCGGGGTTTTGTGTGTGTCAGTCTGCCTGCCTGTCTGACAATCATCGGTACTCCCCCTCTCTGTCTGACTATCACGGGTGTTTCCACTCCCTTACATATTTCTGTATAAGTCCTTTAATAAACAACTACCCTCAGAAAAGAAATGATTTCTACCTTGTCACAAGTAACAATGAACAGTATTTATTTTGCGATATCCAACTTTATAGAAAATAATCACTTCCTTTCCCTGAAATTTTATAGCCGATGTTAGTCACAATAAACAAGAGTTCACTAGTTATATCTCTATCGTTGAGTAATACCACAGAGAGGTTCATTATCCACGACAGAGGTTCAGGTAACTACAAATTATAACATAATATAACTGGGACGTGACTACCTCAATATTTACTGATAATCATCAACGATACCTCAATCCCTCATTATGAAAACGCAACAATCACTCATCATTGACTTGATTATTAACAAATTATTCTTAGAGTTTTTACCTAACAAACAGCTTATCTATCCAATCGTGACCATGTTATGATGCTGAATTTGGTTTGTAAATACATTTGTGTAATGTTTCTTCCGAAAGATATTGAAGTATCTTCATGTAAAATGTTTTCTTTTTTCTCTGTTTGCTATTTCATATTATTTTCTTTCTGGACAGAATAAGGGTTAGCTAAATGTGGCAGATGTGGGAAAACATAAAAAGACAGTTTTAGTTATTTTCGCCTCCAGAATTTCATTTGTTAAACTTGATTATTAACCAAATATTCTTTTCAGCCAACAAACAACTCATCTATCCATTCATGGACATGTTATAATGCTGACGATTGAATATGTTTTGTCATTACGTTTGTGTGATATGTTTTTCTTACTGATATTAAAGAAAAGTAGTTAGTTCTTTGTACCTCTTTCTTTTCACTTTTACTTTTTTTTGACAGAACAAGATTTAATTAAACGTGAGAGTAGCAAGCAAATAAAAAGATAGTTTCATTTATTTTCGATACCAGAATTTGTATGATATGAATGCTTAATGGATTGATTGCCTATTCACAACCAAAATGATGCACTTTGTTGTCTCTGACTGATTTTTTATTCTCTAAACACCAGAATAGTGGTCTCTCTCTCTCTCTCTCCCTCCCCCCCTCTCTCTCTCTCTCTCTCTCTCTATATATATATATATATATATATATATATATATATATATATATATATATATATATATAAACTACTTCTTAATATCTCATCAACCTTAAAACACATGCCCAGTTCTATTTTATGATTATCTACTCTCTGCATTTCGTTCTTCAATATGTAAAACTCACAGAAGCTGACTTAGCCCTGAAAACAAATATTACCAAAGATTATTATTTAATATTGCTCTCATATACCGAAAGTACACAGTAAGGAGATAGCCCTGTGGGACATTAACTGATTTGTTTTATTCGACTCTAGACCTATTCATGTTAGAAGAGAGTTCGTGTATAGCTGTATCATTCGGAATGATGTATGCGTTTTTAGATCCGGTGGCGCCACATATTTTGGGCTGAGAATTGCTGCGTCTGACGTTTGTAATGGTCTGCTCTGTGCATTATATGAACGTCTATCAAGTAAACCTGACTTGGAAATCTCTAAACGTAACTTTATACATCCGGATAGTGCGTAGAACTGGTTATAATGTGGTTAATCCGTCAACTGAAAAGCATCTTCCCGGTACCAGTGGTAAAGATGAATATAATTGCATTTGCATTGTTTTCATGTTCGGTCACTAGATATTATCCTCTAAGGATTTAAACTTTAAAAGATGCGTCCATCCGATCGAACTTTCGTGACTCCGGTGGGCACACTGATTAAAAATCGTGCCATGAATTACGGCTGAGTAGAACTCGCTGTTTTCGCCCTGAATGAAAATCCCCAATTGAAAACCCACTTCAATAACTATTCTTATAAGTATGTGTTAACCTTGTGTAAATACAGTATAGTTAGAATTTCATCGAATACGGTATTACTACATTATGCGGCAATGCGCATATTAATATATATAAAACTCTCCCTAACTAACGATGACACATTTATCAATCAAAATGTTTACTTGTTTCTACTGATTTTCCCAATAAAGTGCTAAATGCAAGACGTTCATATTCTGGCATACAAATTAATGAATAGTCTAGAATCATAATACCTATTGAACCCTATTCAGAAACCTTTACCTGCTAGAACGCTCCGGTCAATATCAGAATGTTAATTCTTACAATAAAGTTCCTTTGTGAAGAGACAATGTGATAGAGCTGTATCTTTATGTATTCCATATTTCAGATACGGATTGCCATTAATAATCACAAACTGTAGCATTTTCAGCTCATAGAAAAGGTTTGTTATAAACATTTAGAATATCTAATCACTTTAACCAATAAACAGACAAAACGAGGATCTCTGCTCGTATCTCGCCAGCTTTCGGTCCACGAGTTTAATGGCTGACACTTGAAATATTTGTGTATAAGATACCTAACATTTACTACAATAAACTATATACACCTTGGATATTTACCTAAAGTAAGATTCCAAGAACAATTATCCGTGATATTACAAGGTGAACTTCCAGAACATACGATAACAGACATGGAGTCTGTTTGGATTAGGTTGTTTGGCTTTACTAATACATTATCCAGTTACTATCCCCACGTTACACCTGTCTAGTTCTTACTTATCCAGAACGACCATTCAAATCTCTGGAGACAAATAGTACATCCTGACGTGTCATTGTTACTGGCTAGCGAAGGACAAATGTATCCTGCCAGTAAAATCCAGCAAGACTTAGTCAATTAAGTCGACGAGATTTTGTGTCAGGATGTCTACTGGAGCTATAAAGCTTGTACCAAACTGAAATCGGGAGAGTGCATTCGAAGTCTATTGAGAGGCAGTAATCACTAGTTCTGATGGGTGTGAACGTATTCTCTCTCTCTCTCTCTCTTATATATATATATATATATATATATATATATATATATATATATATATATATATATATATATATATATATACTATACTATATATATATATGATATATATATATATATATATATATATATATATATATAATAGTAGTGGTAGTAGTAGTAGTAGTAACTCTAGTAGTAATACTGGTAGTAACGGCTACAGTATCATTGTTTCTATGCCATACTCCATAATATTGATAGGAAATTGCCCAACATTTAATCATCATTAAGTAGTGCCATCATTAAAGCTCAAGGTCAAACTGAGTCAATATTAGTCAGACTTCTCTCATTAAACAGACTATTGTACGTGATGACATCAGTTCTAATGATAACTATCAACGTAATATAAATACCTCGTTGATAAACCAGAGAGATAATTGACCAGGATGTAAATAGTATAAGGTAAAATAGAGTATCATCCTGTAGACAGAATGATGACCTTATTCCTATGATTATTGTATATTCATATTTTAACCTTCGTTTACTTGTTTATGTTATTTGTGGCGAATGCGTTGTCACTAATTACTTGATAACGTTTCTCTTTCTCTTTTCTATTGAGAAAAATGTAAACTAATTCAACTCTCGCTATCTATCTATCGATGTATCTATCCATCTATCTATCTATATATCTGTCTATCTATATATATATATATTTATGCGTCTATCTACAGTAGAAGTTTATTATAACGAAATTCAAGGGGAATGGGAATTAATTTCGTTATTATGCTACTTTGATTTAATAACCTGGTTTTATTATGTGTATATAAATGCCATAAATGGAATACACGGAGTAAATACGTTCCTAGTCTCTGATTGGATGATGAAAAACAACAATTTATTTCATCTTTTATTTCCAACCTGTCCTGAATGATTTTACATGAAGCAATCTGTTACAAGACACTGATTCCTGGAATTAAACCTTTGCTAACTTGGTAAATTTTGAATAGCATTCATATACGGAAATGAATGATGCGTGTCAGACAATGACTGAAGATAGATACTCAGTTTTGCACACATCTCGATTGCTTGGGCCGAGATGGCGGGTTTGGTGGAGGATCATCATCTTCGTCACTACATTCAGCACATATAGATACAGGGTGGTCGGCGCCAGGATGCTTGACGGTATTCAGGATAATGTAGCCGTCAGTGATAGCTTCGCTGGTCGCCCGTTGATTATCCGCAGTCTCTATTTATACAGATTGGCAAGCCAAATCAAAGTTCGCAGCTTATCGTAGGCCACAAAACCCTTTGAATTGATGGGTATTAATATCTGCTCACCATCTACTCGAACCCTAATATAACAATAACATTGCATGTTTATGTCGTCAAACCAATGCAATTAAATTTAATTGTCATTTTCATATTGGTGGTAGACGGTCATTGGACTGACTGACAATTGAAATTTCAAACATCGTATAACCATATATATATATATATATATATATAGAGAGAGAGAGAGAGAGAGAGAGAGAGAGACCCGTGTATGTCTCAGTCACCCCATTATTATGTACTTTTACCGTCAAAGAGATGTTTATGTAGATCATAATTTATGGCCGAATACTCGCACGGGGTGAGCCTTAGCAGGTTGTTAAATGCCTTTTATTGCTAACTACTACGACATGAACAATAAACAACTGATCGATTCCTTATGTTTATATCTGGTCTGATTCACTGACGCAATACGTCTCCAGAAAACAATCCAGAAACAGTTAGTACAAATGTCAGTAACTTACTCATGCTCATGGAAAGTATTTCTTCATCAAACACAAAAAAACACATATATGTTGTGTTATTAGCGTGTTATTTACAATAAAAAGAGAGTAATATTAGTAACTTCAAATTCCATCTACCATCCACGAGAAACAAATACGACGAAGTAATATTCAAAAATTAAAACCAAAGATATTTCATTCAATTTTACAAAATGGACAACACGGGAAATTGTAGATGGAACGAGTAAGTGACCCTCAAAATACTCTCAACTCTAAGGTTCTATAAAGTCCTAAGCTTCAGAAAACAATCAAGGTAATTAATACATTTAACTCGTATTTATACGCATACATTAGCCTAATTGTATCAACTATATGTCGTTTCCTGTATATATTGTAAAAAAGGCTGAAATGGGAGCCCTAAGTGCCTTTTAAACTACGTTTATTAATAATACCATAGTATATATATATATATATATATATATATATATATATATATATATATATATATATATATATATATAAACAAACATAAGCATTCATTATTTCGTGTCCATTCATTTCCTTTCCATGGTCTTCGCTTTAAAAGACAATTATCTTCAATGATAGATTAGCATATCCTGGAGAAGAGGCCATATTATTTATATCTGGAAGTCCTAATTTTGACAGGTTTTCAGTGACTTTAAACAAGTGGGTGTAGTTGATACATTATACCAGGTTTATAATATATAACTTTCACGCTGTGAATCTCATAAATAATTATAAATGTTCCCAAATACTGTTATAAATCTATTCTAGGTCTTTTTACTTCAATCTAATATTCATCAGTTATCTAATTATTCTATTCCCAAAATAAAGTTTCTCAGCCATCATCATCATCATCATCATTTTCATTGATCGGTAATAGGTAGATGTTTTACGATGTTGCAGATATTTAAAGATTTCCGTCTTTAGCATATTTAACATGAGGTATGTAACAATGAGGCTTTCTTCTACTCGATGTTACCACAAATATATCATATACGTGATATTGGTAGATAACTTGTATTAATCAAATGTTGTTCATTAACTTGGAACTAAAATAGATTTGGACAAAAACCTTCTTTCCTACCATAAACCCGTCAATAAATAGTTCTCCCAAATCTTACTGTTCCGTTCGAAACTTTGTCGTCGGCGACATTAAGAGACGTCAGTTATATGAAAACCTGAATTATTTACATAAAGAACAATGAGATCAAAGAAAATCAAATGGTCAAGGAGCTGGAAGGTTTATGATATGAGTCCGGTATAGCAGATGAGACTCGACACATTTATCACGATACTGTCACCCAGAGGAACAACTCTGACAGATAATGTCAACCTGTCATCTCGTTATCTCTATCAATGATAAATGGATGACAACACACTAGCTAAAATTAAACGTATTATCAGTAGAATATCGTCAGAAGGTTTTATAATTAAACGTATTATCAGTAGAATATCGTCAGAAGGTTTTATAACAGTTTCATCAGTACTCGTATCACGACTCTTTAATAATCAATTCATCTGTATCTTCATCCATCCATCCATACATCCCCATCCATCTTTTCTTTTGATCACCCATCACACGTGCTTGCACACACACACACACACAAATACACACACAAACACACACACACACACACACACACAAATATATATATTATATATATATATATATATATATATATATAATATTATATATATATATATATATATATATATATATATATATATTTATATTTATATAGAGAGAGAGAGTGGGTGGGTTATGTACATCAATTGCTTTCTAGTTTCTACGGACACTATTGCATGATATATATTATTATTTGTAGGTGAAGTCGATATGTATTATTTCTAAAGAAACTTATCGAATATTCAAAGAACCAGACAAAACAATATAAATATTACTGTTATTCTTCGCTGTTTGTCAAAGGCAGTATACGAAGGTGCCCTTAAATTACAGTATTAACGTGAGATGTATTAAAGATGATTTTTTATCCAAAACTAGTTTCCTTCATAAAACTATACTCAGACATTTGACTACTGAACATATATTTATAACTATATATATATATATGGCATAAAAAAATACAGCTATATGTAACTAATCTAAATACACCTGAATGCATATATCGGTCATATCTCTAAAATTAATTGAATAAATTCCTTCAAATAGGCGGTGTTCAATATTGAGTCCCAGTAAACATTTTAAAACCATTTAGTCGAATCAGGTAAATAAGCCGCGGCTTAGCTAATCCTGGTCAGATTTATACTTTAGCCATTTCTAACAGTAGCCTACACTGATAACTATTTAATATATCATAACGAATCTCTCTCACTGTTTTGTAAACCTACAGATTGTGGGTTCGAATTCGGTTCATATCTGTGTTTGTAGGTTGTTTCATTAAGGCATTATGTTCGATGTATGATCAGTATCGACTCTAAACAAACCAAACAAACCTATTATCAGTCCAATCAGTAATGTATATATTTGTGTATGATGGAGTCCATATATATAGATGTGTATATATATATATATATATATATATATATATAGCTTTGATATTTATTGATGCTATTTACTTGATATTTATTGATATTTCCTGAACCCTACCTCAATCTCTGGAGACTTAATGGTGACTTTATATTGGATTTCTTATTGCAATAGAATTGTAAATGTAATTACCCCCCCCCCCCACAGCTAATTAGTACAGGTATTTGGTTTGCATTAATCAATGTTGTGATATCAGAATCTTATGTGTGCGTATGTGAGAGAGAGAGAGAGAGAGAGAGAGAGACTACTGGGTGGGCGGGTGTGTCGGTATGTACGTATGTATGTATGTACGTACGTATGTACGTACGTACGTACGTACGTACGTACGTATGTATGTATGTATGTATGTATGTATGTATATATTTATGTATGTATGTATGTATATATGTATGTATGTATGTATGTTTGTATGTATGTATGCAAATAGTGGTTTTATAATAGTGTTCTTCTTGTCATTAAAAGGTTTTTATCGTTTAGAGACAAAATGTTTGCATTGCTCTAATTAAGAAACTTTAAAATAATATAGTTTGTATTCTGTTTTAAATTTGAGCACTGATTATATACAGTGTTTGGTTTACAGCATATATTGGATCATATATTTGTTATCGAACATAGAATGAGTGATTAGATAAGAACAAGATGGCATTGTTGTAATACTAAAATGTCTTAATTAATAAGATTTAAATACAGATGTTATAAAGATTTCTATCAACATTAGGGACAACGTCTAATGTAGAAACTTGAAACATCCGAGAAAGGAAAGATAACCCGACAAGATTAGACAGATACAGTGTACTTGGGTTTGGCATAAATATGATTATCCCGTTTAATTTAACTCTTTTCAATTCTATTGACACATTTACATGATTCTATTAAAGGCACGTATTAAGAACGTCATACTCTGATTGGGTTTTCAGAAGCGGCGTTCTACCAACAGACAAGTTAATCCGATGAAGAATTTCATTTATAATGCTGACTAGTTCCCTGACATTAATCTCGTCGTCTCATTCCACTATGACCTTTAGAGCAATACTTTATGTAGGCTGAAACATCCCCCGTAATAGACATGATTACCATATAGATGTGCTTTCACTGCGAGAATCTCAGGATTGTCGTATTCGGGATCAGTCATTGTCAGGCTGTAAGCGCAGTACAAACGAATCCCCGGATGACAAAAACAAATCACGGTACCGGCTTATTGAAAGACGGAGAGTTCTGTTTTATCGTGAGGCTTTTTCGCTTCACCATCTTAGTTCTAATTAAATGCATCCAAGATGAGAGCCTTTCTTTGATATGCTTATCGACTGTAATGAACACATCGTACAAAACTGCCAGTCGCTTCCCTGATGTGATGTTGCTCCTGAGGTATAGTTACTCCAACGTAATTGAACAATAACAATATTATCCACAAATACCGGTCGCTTCTGAGGCGTAGTGCACCGAGTCCGAATTATTAACACAAGGAGATTTGTTGTTGTGCATGGGCCATTATAAGGCATCTTCATAGATGTTGATATTTGTAGTGAAACAATTTGTCGTAGTTAGCACCTCGCTCCCTAGACAGATAAGTCTTAAGGGCTGGAAGATCATGCAATGGACTTTCAAGACAAATTAATAACTGTCGATTATTACCTGGATCGGTTTAAAAAGGCATTAACTATATTAAGTGCCGCTGCTCAACTATTGCAACTAAAGACCGTCTTGCTATCGCGTAGTAGATACAGTAAACGAAAAGTTTGTTTGATATAAACATAAAACATATTTTTATCTCTCTCTCTCTCTCTCTCTCTCCCTATATATATATATATATATATATATATATATATATATATATCCTTCTCTCTCTCTCACTCTCTATCTATCTATCTATCTATCTATCTATCTCTATGTTGCTTGCTGTAAACATTCTTTAATGAATCGTGCTTGATGTCGAATAGATTCAGATATCAACCTATACATATGAGGGAGAGTTATCTTGGCCAGTGTTTACGACACCACTGAGCATACGACAATCGTATCTGTCAGTAATTCTCAAATACATACTACCACCAACTCCTCGGATCCAGAATACGTGAGCCGACTACAGGTGACCTGTTCTATCAGAAAGCAACACCATATCCTGATTACTTGCCACATGTTTAGAAAAGGAAAGCGAAATATATAACCCAGACAAAGTTGTCCCTGTTTATCACGCTATTGTATCCATGGAGCAAACACTTAATGCCTTATTGGGATCAGGACCCTCCCCCCCCCCACATAAGTTTAGATGATCTACCATTGACCAGTTTCTTGTTGATAAGAGCTGTCTGATGTAAGTTCGGAGTGTTGAAACTGAACTGCCTTATGGCTATTGCATTCGGTCAAATAGTGTAAAGAAGAACCTCCCCAAAGGTATTAACTAGTGTTATCTGTGTCCTTTAAGATTACAGAATGTTCATCAAGAATGCAGCTTTATGTGAACATTAGCCGTATATGAAGTAATGCGTCCACAATGTCATTAATAACATGGCCATACGAACTACAAATGATCCCTACCTACAGTTCTGAGCTGCATAGTTACGCTAAGCAGTTTATAATATTAGGTGTCCAGTTTGGAAGGCTGTAATATGTTATCTGGTTTCAATATTGAGTTGAGTGTAATTTGAGTTATTTTAAGTGCGCCTGTTTTATAATATCATTTTCAGTATAAACAATAAGAGAATAATATAATTATGACCTGGTTTCCACGGGACATTTATGTGTTAATTAAGACAATACGTGGACAAATTGTTTTTGATCAGTAGTTAATGTAAATACACAATTAAACAGACACTCAGATACAAGCTGTGTTTATATATGTGATACTTTTATTTACAGGTCAGTATATACTGAAAATACTGCAATAAATTGTATATTTAAAACAAAAACAAATACATGAAGCCGACCAATACTTATAATAGGATTAACTACAGCAATTGCATATTAGTAGTAGTAGTAGTAGTAGTAGCAGTAGTATTGAAAGTAGTAAATTGTTTGATGCTCGTTGTTGTAAAGAAGAATTGTGTGTATATGTGTATATGCGTGCGTCCGTCCGTACCCTTGCGCGTGCATGCGGGCGTGTTTGTGTGTGTATTCATCGATAGCGTGTTGGACCACAGATCACTACCATCCATGTTCGAACCTCGGTGTGGACATATCTGAAGATTGTTTCGTTTTTTACTTCGCTTCATTACCTTTGGAGATCGCTCGGCCCATTTAGCCTGCCATGTGCACAAACGTGCCCGTAAAAGATCAAGTGTGTGTTCACGTATGTGTGTTCATGTGTGTGTGTGTGTGTGTGTGTTGTGTGTGTGTGTGTGTGTGTGTGTGTGTGTGTGTGTGTGTGTGTGTGTGTGCATGTATGCGTGTGTGTGCGTGTGTATAATCATGTGTATAAGCGTGTGTGCGGGGTTGTAAATCACAATAGTGAAGTGATTTAATCCAGTATTAATTATGTTTCTGTCACATTCCAGGCTCTGATTGTATGTTCTAGATGGTATATGCTGCTCCTGGTCACAAAACATTTGTCGTTTGCATATCAACCGACAGAGGGGAATAAACATTTGCATATGCAGTACATGACTTCGTATGTCAGCTGAATCGGATTTAACACTGAATCTACTGTAGCCTTTTATATACCTCAAGAGACTACAACAAATAACTATATTAAATAATATATTGAGGCCGATGTAAGGTTAACTTTATGTCACTCAATTGCTTGAATTTGAGACCAACTCAAACGTTCTGCCGGCAGGGGGGGGGGTCGTATGACAAGTTGATATTATTGAATTTCACGTTAAGTTATGCACATTAATATGACGTGTCAACGAATGGCATCGATGTTTTATATCAAATAAATATAAATTGCGATAAAAACAAATTTTTCACTCAAATTACATAACCTTTAACAGGAGTTGGTGGAGGTCAATTGATGCCCCAAATAAAGTCTTGGTCTGGTGAATATTTCGGAACTTGGTGTCATTATTTAGTGATGATAATGTCTATAATGTCTATAATTTACTGAAGAAGCTTTGACATAATAAAATGATTACCACATCAAAGGGAAAAAGGCCATCAAATCACCAATAATCGGTCGTGATTTTAGCTGTTCATTTTCATTCAAACCCCTCAAAACCAATACATTTTACTGTGGTGCTATATAAATCACGTTATTATTATTATCAGTATTATTATTATTATTATTATTATTGTTATTATTATTATTATTATTACTATCAGGTTTTTTTTATATTATTGCTATTAGTTTATTATTATTATTAATATTATTATTAGTAGTAGTATTATTAAGGAAAAATATATGATATACTCTCCGATATATCATAAACGAACGAAGTAATGTAGATTCGTAATTAATAGTTCCATACGTAATAAGAATAATCCTGGTAATGTAATCCCCCAAAAACATAAATTAATGCTATTGAATAGACTGGAGTTTGTCGAAAATAAAATAATGAGAACTCTAAACGATCTGACCTTCTTTGTACCTTTATCAAAATATGTTATCAAATGCCTCTCTTTCATGCGATGCTCTACAAAGTATTCGATATATTTTCGATGACTACCTGGCTCCACCTAATTCGTATCCCCTTTGTTTCATTTTCCCTGATATAATGCATCCCGTGTCTTTTTCCAACACTACGGAAGTTAAATATCGCACTGAGCCCCCTTTATAATTCGTCGCCACATTTATATTTGTTGCCCTATTCTGTTGTGTCCTTGTCTCGTTGTCCTGACAGACTATTGTTCCTTTCTCTTTATGCCCTTCTTGTCCCAGTTTGTTGACGTATTATTATTGTGTGAACCTGTTGTTCTATTGTTTCCTAACTTAACATCACATTTTTCCAGTTTTCCTCTCGCTGACTCTGTTATCCGGATCAGTTATTGTATTGTTACCCGGCGTTCTTGTTGCCCCATTGTCCTGATATTATATTGCTCCATTACTCATTGTCCCGGGTTTTCTCCTTGTACCCGTTGACCAGATCAACTGTCATTCGGTGGTTGAACTTCACAATCATCCGGTCTCAAGGACATAGAGGTCAGCTACCATCTGTTGTCAACAGGAGAATATCGCTGGATCTTTTAATCGAACATTTAAAATGACATTTACAAGGATTATCGTTATTTCTTATGGCGACGTCGTTTCAGCGGTTCAATACAAAAAGGCACATTTGAGTGCTAGATCAAGGTATGTGTCTGTCTATCGATCTGTTTGTCTCCGTCTGTTCAATCTCTACATCAACCTCTTAGCATCGTTTTCCTCCTGTTTCTGTGTCTGATCCATATCTTCTGACTGTAAGGCTCTAATCCTAAACAACGAATACCTTTGTTGTTTTTTTCGAACATTTCATCGACTACTCTCTTTGACTCTGCGTAATGTACGATATTGTGCATCATTTGTGGTGTTCATTAACAAGATAGTAACAAAGTAAAAACGATCAGCTAAACCTCAAGGATGTATTAGACATTCAAACATCACACGCCAATAACGATTATAATGGATTTTTGTATTTAGTCAAAATAAGCGTATAACGCGTCAATTGAAAGTAGATTATGGTGATCTCCCAGTGCGCAGGTACATACACAAACAGACACACACACACACACATACACACACACACACACACACACACACACACACACTGCTGGAAAAATTGGGAGTCACATCCTAAACGTTTTTAAACATTAATGACCATTTGATAATGTTTTGTATTATAATTATTTTTGCTATACATAGAAACATACTATCAATATTCTAGCTTAAATAAGAGTTCCTAGTATTGAGCTATTCAGCTATTAGCAACACATTACTACTCCTATAATTTGGTGCTAATATAAGATAGTGTTATAGCAATATAAAAAAATCATTTATTATATAAATATCTCTACAATATCTATATGATAATACAATTGTTATGGCAAGGCATGTCTGGACATACAGTTATTGGTGTACGTCATCGTATACTAACATTTGGTGGGACGAGCTTTTCTCAAAACCAAAAGTTATTACAGAACGAGTTAGTGTGTGACACGTGAATCCATGAATCGGTTCCTAGAAAGTCGATTGGACATACACCCATAAGAACTGAACGTGATGACCGTCAACTAATCATCCTCAACACAGGTTGCCGCTAACAGCAAATGCGCATGCGTGCAGATGACCAGTGAATGCAAAATTGTTCCAAATGGGATACCAGGTTGATCATGATGTATTTAAGTCAAGAAACAAACAGATTGGTTTAATTTGGTACTGAAATCTGACTGCGTCACACTGGCATCATGTAACATTTGTAAACGAGTCGCAATTCCTTTTTTTGCCTTCAGATGAGAAGATACGTGTCAGAAACCGGTATGTCTAATGGTACTCCCTGTGTCTAATGGTACTCTCTGTGGCCATGGTATGCCAAATTTTGTCATTCTGCATAAAAACGTCAACGGTGTTGTGTACCAAAGGACAAATGTACACATTTTGGTTACTTGAATGCGTAGTTTATATAACAACCCTTTCCGTATCAGAATAACAGTGATCTGTCAATAGGGATCATTTGGCGACAAATTACCTTCATGGGGAAGATGTGAACTTCCCTGATACAGCCATCTTTAATCCAGGATTTCAACCCCATGGAATACTTAAGGGATCAGTTGATCCGTGCAGTCAGATACAGACCGATTCAACCAATAAATCTGAGTGATCTACACAATAGTCTTGATCATTTAGCTCAGAGTACGGAAGATTAATGGATGTTTGAAGCTATTTGTACATTAGCAGGGACTTGGAATATGCAGCACAAATAGGACTGAAAGGTGTGGTTTATGACGATTTGTAGTTTTCAACTGAAACTGATTATTTTTTTAATATATCATACCTCTTTTAATTTCACTAGAATTACGTTTCAAATCCAATCACATATAATTGAAACTATATGTTATTCGTAGAATACAGGTAGATTTCCGACGTACGTTAATAAAACTCATTAAAACTATGATAATAATAAGCCAAACGAATGTTAACATTTGGGGGGGTCTATTATTTTCTTTAAGTAGAAAGAAGGCGAGGGAGAAGATAGAAGATGACACATTATATGTTGTTATTTAGCATTAGTCATCCTACTAACTCGCACAGGTGTTGCAATTAAAGGTGATTCACTAAACCTGATATTTACCACATTCACCAAAAATAACGCACTGGAATGAGCGGCACACACACACACACACATACACACACCCACAGACATGCACACATACACACACACACACACATCTTCTCACACATGGAGACGGGGTAGAGCGGTATCCTAGTTGGGCAAGAGACGTTTTCAATTCAGCCACCTATTCAATAATGAAGATGTTTCAATTAAGTTCTACACCTCTCTGTGTCAGCAAATTTTCTGTCTCTCACATAGAGAATGGGGGATGAAAGCAGAGAGGTGATTCCCTTATCTCGCTCTTAGACTTTCCACTGAGCTATAAATTGTCGACTTAATTACTTCTAATGCTGTTTTTTATTTCTCGTCTGTTGCTATATTGCCATAGCGACAATGGAGGTCGCTCGGTCTAATCACGAGCTGTATATTTCGTTCTTCCCACAATATTTATAACAGAGAACTGAATGGAAATGCCTGCTAGATGTGTATACTTTATTGGCTCTCTTCTACAGTCGCACTGTGCCACTTAATGTTTCCTTCTGTATCGTCTTATATTATGTAGCATTGTACTGCGTTTCGTTGTGTTACAGTACACTGTCGTATTCTGTTATGTACTCTAGCCTGACATGCCATATTATTGAGATATCGTTCCATGTTGGATACTCGCAGCCCATGAAGAACCCATATAAATACCATTACAGACCTTAATAGTCTATGCAACAACTCGCAATGATATATTGGTTAAACCCAATAAAACTAACGCAGTATATACGTGTACACAGCTATCACAAATTGGCTCTAGTACATATTCTCTGGGGTAGATAAGTGAGTCAGTCCGTGAGTCAGTCAATCAATCAGTGAGTCAGTGAATCAGTGAGTAAGGGGTTAGTTTAGCCTCAGTGCTGGTCCACTATATGGGACACATCGTCGATGGCTGACTTCCTTTGGAAACAATTTAAATTACACAAATATACCAAACATGTAACCGTAAGATATTTCTTAATGTGTACAAACGAAGCTTAACAAATAATCGAAAAAGTGTTCAAATTAATTGATATTAAATATCATAACGTCATATTATACAAAATTAATATTGATTACATGATCTAACCAGCAAACTGACAAATTATATTTAACTTTTTCGGAAACAATAAGGCAAGGTAAGATTATTTCATGACGTTTGACCATAAATAATTCTACCGCTCTACCTTAAAGGTACAAATGCCTGACTAAATAGCCCCCCAAAAAAATCGACTGTGGTTAACGTTTAAAGTTATCCTCAGTAATAAATTGTCAAATCCATAACACAAAATGATGGAAATTTTAGTTGCTGAAATATTATTTGTATTCAGCTAAAATAGGAATAATCCTATGAGAGCTGGCTCATGAAGGTTGTATTGATTATGTATTATATTTGAGATAACAAATCGGTGTCGATTGTCAAGAGTTGGCTACCGGGATGTGATAAAAGTGTGTTATCTTTGTCAAGGGATAAATAAAATAAACAAATAAATAATCAAACAAATATTACACCTAGCATATTGAATTTGCGTTAAATCAGCTTTCTGGCATCTAGCAGAACTGACAGGATTAATAGTCCTAGAGATGCCTATAGCCGAAAAGCTGTCTCTGTATTAGTATTTGATCGGAGATGAGCCGTTACTCAATCCGCTGTGATACCGACCGTAAGCCAAAGTGTATCCGGCTTTTATCTACGATCAAGCACCTCGCGAAATTCCCATACCCGATGAATAAGATGGATAGCCAGAAATAAACAATTAATGCGACAGTTAATGGTGGCGATTGTCCATGTGTTGTATGTCAATTGTGTACAAATGCGAGACAACAGACTAGCTGTGTGCGTGTGGGGGGAGGGTGCTAGAATAGTAATCGAATGTGTGTGTAACAATACATAAAATAATCTAAAGGGCATAGGAATATTTTTACAGACCAATGTCATTAATAACTGGGTGTCTGAAGATGATGATGATGATTGATGTTTTACGGCCACTTTTGTGCACAAGGTAGGCTAAATGGGCCGAGCGACCTCCAAAGGTAATGAGACGAAGTGAAAGACGAAACTACCTCCAGATATGCCCACGCCGGGATTCGAACACGGGCGGTAGTGATCTGTGGTCCAGCACGCTACCGCTAGACCACGGGTGTCTGAACGACAGACAAATGGTCCAAGAAACACAGACAGACAGATATACAGACAAAACAAGTAAATGTTCAAGCATCCCTAGACATACATACCGGAATGTTCACTTGCTGTCTAACAATCGGCTGGTTAACTATTAAAGCTGGATCGGGTATAAACTATTCATCGAAGAAGTTCATAGAAAAAAGGAAAAACTCCTACCTTTCCATCCACTTTATATGTGCCTTTTATTCTGCCAGGATTAGCTCCATACTTGACACGGAATAGCATTCATCGTCGGATTTCCAAATGAAGTGAATTGTCCCCAAAACGTGTTTTCAGCGATCAGAGATTAGCATAAAAGTTGATCCAGTTCAGAAAATAATATTGTATTCTTCAATATCTTCAGTATTGCATTATGCAATGGTTTCAATAGTTTCCTATAGTAGAGCATGTTACTATTAACTTTGTTGTAATTCGTACCTTTTATCGCCCGTAGTTGCCTACTTTTCGGACAGTCTCAGGGTTAGAATATACTTGACAGATGAAACCAAACACGCAACGAACGTTATATTTGTTTTCGCTGGAGAAAGTTGACATCTGTTAGACGAGATGAATACTTCATGGACGAAGCCTCCCAAGTGTCTACTCACCACCAAAATAACACAATTTTATGTCCCCCACTGGTATTATGATCTTGTAAACAACAGAACAGTGGTCTCTCTCTCTCTCTCTCTCTCTCTCTGCCAGTCTGTATATATGTTGTTCTGCATCCATATATGTATGTACGTCATTCTCTATGTACGTGTATATGTATGTGTGTATATAAATATGATATGTACATGTGTATGCATGTATCTATGGATGTATATGTATGTATGCATGTATGTATGTATGCATGTATGTATGCACAAACCCAACCAAACCTATAACCTGCTATCCAGATAAATACTATCCAGGCAAAGAACTGTTATTGCTGATAATTATCTCAAATCCATACCGACAAGATGATCCTAGTGGGAAGTGAATTATTTTATATTCGACTCTCGACCTGTTTACGCCAAAACTAGTTTTTGGGTTATGGCTAATTCACTTAGAACGATGCACCAACGACTAGATCGGATGACACCTCCTGTACTGATAACTCGTCCGTCTGCCTTTATAACTACTGTCTGGTCTGTCGATGACATAAACATCTCTCAACAAGAACACTTCACCTAGATAGACTGTTTGTGGCTGATATCGCAGTATCCCAGTCCTCAGTACCAGTAAGGAAGACAGCTTTAACTATATTCCCATCACTACATATTACATTATAAGGATGTAGACTACTGCCACCAGAACCGTGGATATTTGACAGAGCACGCTGACAATAAACGATAACGCGTATGAATAACGTTCGCGTTTATCGCTGAACGGAATTCCCGAAGGGAAAACCCACTTTACAGGCTATTAGGATGAGAATTTGTTAGTGTGGTTTCAGTACAGTATCATTATCCGTTACTCCGATTTATAAGTGATTAACAACAACAAGGAGACAAACAAATAGACACCCACATTTTCCAATAATATCCTATCAGACTTAGATCGTTCGATATTTCCTTAATAAAATGTAATCGTAACACGAAAATATTATGAAACGTCCTTAATATTAAGAGTGTTCAATCATCGTATAGAATCCCAGGTTTAATAGCAGTCAATGTGAACATCAAAGAATATACATCATGACTATCATCATCATCATCATACTCATCGTCACCATCATTATCATCCACGATTCAAATAACACCATTAGTGAAACCCAGTCGCAATTCAAATTTATAATAAGATGTTAGACATCAGGTAAGTTACGTTTCGTCTGTAAACAAGGAATTATTTGAAATTATCATTATGTTATATTGTCATTAGTTAGACTATCAAATATAAAAAGGTTAGATTCCAGGTTCGGATCTAACTGGTGTACAAGTGAATCGCCATCCACGAGATGATTGAAATTGGAATTGGTGTGTATGAGCCGCCTAAAACTGAAAGCTAGAAACTGTTTATTCACAGTGAAAGTTGAGTAAAAGCCTATTACAAAATATTATGCCATGACACTACAGAATACACGATAAGCGATACAAAACCTAGTTAGATCAGGTCTTCTAACATGACTAATATATTATATAGATATATATAATATCTCCACGTTACTCTTATCTAGGTCAAACCTATCCAGAATGGCCATTCAATTCTCCAGAGATAACTCACACGTCATGACTTGCCATTGTTACAGGCTAGTGAAGGACAAATGTATCGTGTCAGTCAAATCCAGCCAGACTTTGTCAATTATGTCGATGAGAGCGTGTTTGTCAGGATGTTTACTGGGTGGATGGAGCTGGTACCGAACTGTAATCAGAGCAGTGGGTCCCACTGAGGCTACAGAGAGATAGTAATCATGAGGTCTGATTGATTTGTATTCTCTCTGTATCTCTCTAACTCACCCCCCCCCCAACTCCCTCCCTCTCTCTCTCTCTCTCTCTGTATGTGTGTGCGTGTGCGTGTGTGCGTGTGTGCGTGTGTGCGTGTGCGTGTGTGTTCATGTGTGTTAATATTTAACAAATGGGACGTGTTTGTGAAAATTCTTTGAAAGGTGTGTGTAGTTAGGTTTCAACATCTGTTTGTATTAAAAAGGGTATTTGATAAAACATGTTTCATTTTATTTGTATTTATTATTATTGTTATTATTAATATTATTATTATTTATGACTACTAATCAAGAACATGATAAACTATTATAGCTAGATCACCCGACTATAAATATGTAAAGATGAGAATTTAGTAACAAATAGAGTGTAGATTATCGTGGTTATAATTAGTATTTGAATTAACTTAGGTGAGTGGTGGTGGTGGTGGTGGTGGTGGTGGTGGTGGTGGTGGTGGTGGTGGTGGTGGTGGTGGTGGTGGTGGTGGTGGTGAGTGGTGGTGGTGGTGGTGGTGGTGAGTGGTGGTGGTGGTGAGTGGTGGTGGTGGTGAGTGAGTGAGTGAGTGAGTGAGTGAGTGAGTGAGTGAGTGAGTGTTTTATTATCTGCACTGGTCAAAGCTGACATATGACCGACGGGCAACTGCCAGGGAAGTTGTAGTTGCAGTAGTAGTAGTAATAATAATAATAATAATAATAATAATAATAATAATAATAATAATAATAATAAAGCAGTAGTGTTAGTAGTAGTAGTAGTAGGGGGAGGAGTAGTAGTAGTAGTAGTAATAGTAGTAGCAGTGACAGCAATAGTGACAGCAGCCCTGTCCCTTGTGGTAGCCACATTCATATGCTGTACTCCATATTGTTACTATGACCCTAGCCAGCTGCTAGTCAACGTGAAATGGTCAAATCATTAAAGCTCTAATTTTGGCCATCATGCGTACTTCAAACACGTTACAGATTTACTATGGCGTATAAGCAATCGTCATCAGATACGCTGATGCTCTTCTATATTGTCAGGTACCTTTTGTATTTATGTACTTTTGTATTTATTGTATGTTATGTATACAACAATAAAACACAGGTTCTCCTATTCTTAGAAGATATGTCACACGTCTATGACACCTGGATTATTTTAATGACGCCGTCACTTGTAACTCGATCTGTTCGGCAGATGTAGCTAAAGAAAACAAAGAAACTAATGGCAGTAGCTACTGCATTATAATAGTAAGTGTTTCTTCAGCGGCAGTAAAAAACGGCTATATATACTGTGTTGCTATCGTCTTATGTATTATAAACGAAGAACATTAGTAACATATTAACTTTGTATTCCATCCGTCATCCGCTTGTCGTAAACAAAATAATGAGGTAATATCCTGAAACTGGCACCTTTACCTCGACTCTAATTTTATACGAATTGGTCAGTCCCAGAAACTTTAAGATTGATCGAGTTTTCTCCTTCAGATCCGTTCTCCGGAAATAGTGACAGGTTTAGGGTACCGTATAATCCGAGGTTTGATAAATACGATTAGGTCAAGGTCAAAACGAAAACCATGGAGACAAATGTAATGCTGCTTGGAATATGGATCCAGAGAAAATCACAAATTCCTATTGGACGATTTTAAGTATATTTAAATTGATTGCGTTATGCAGAGATGCAAAGTAGTTATATTCTGGAAATATAACATATAAGGATTTAAGTTTTACATTCTGTATCATTGTTCAGTATTATAGCAGCTGAAGTTAGGTGACGGATACTGGTTACCATCATAATAACTAACAGACTTAATACTTATTTATACCCGTATATTTACAATATAGTATCATCATATATTCATCATATTCTTTTTGTTATCTATGTTGAATGTATTTCTGTATCTTTTTTTCGTGGATTTAAAATCGGTTACTATTTCACCTTTGCCTTCTAATTAAGCTACACACACGAGCGGGCGCGCGCGCGTGCGCGCACACACACACACACACATCTGCTTATTCCATTCATCTGACAGAAGCCATCTGATTTAATGCAATCTCTATGTTCAGACACGAGTGGTGTGTACATTGTACAAACAGAGATATCCACAATGCTGTGACATTGACTGGCCGATGTAGACAGCGCTGTGGCATTAACTGGCTAATATAGAGACCACTGTGACATTGACTGGCCGATATAGACAGCGCTACGGCATTAACTGGCTAATATAGAGACCACTGTGACATTGGCTAGCCATCATGGCAGAAAGTGCAAGGACGCAGAGATGAATGGACGAGGAGAATATGTGTTACCGATATAAAACATCAATCAAACAATATCACATAGTTTTGTTTGCAGGTTGAAAAGTTCATTAGTAGTATACAATAGAACCTGTTTAAAATGGAAATAGTAACAGAGATTTGGGCCCTTTCTCAATGAAAGACTTCACTTATTAGTAGAATTTGGTTAACAATTACGAGAAATAAAGTATTTGACTTTTATTACTAAATATTCTTTCTTTGCTTCTTTGGTGTCGTTCCTCCATAATACTTAGTATAAAATAGGATAATCAAATTAAATTTATTATTACTTTATTAAAGTTACTTGTACGGCGTGAATACCATATTCAATTAACAACGTTAACCGGCAACTGTACATTGTTATCAGAATTAATTATGAATTACTTCCAGAAGAACAACTTAGCTAATAAATTAAAGACAATAATCTGAAACATTTATGTTTGGAATGCATAAATTAGTTTAGTTTTTTTTTAATACGAGAGAGTATCTTCATTGAATTTGAATTGACCAACGTAGATGATTATATCGTAAAGCTTCAAACTATTAAATCCCTGTTTTTTTTGGTATCTAGTAACCAATGGAAGACCCAGAATAAGGGACTTTGATACAATTAATCCAGCAGATAATTGCTAATAGGATCAATACAGCTACAAATATCTTCTGAGACGTTACACTTCGAAAGAATATCGATTTATAAGCCAAATGTTCTATAAAAGAAAGTAAATTCAAGAGCTCTCCCAGTGACTATCACAAAAAGGCCATTTTCCTTCAGCATATGCTGCCAGATGTCTCTCGATAATAACAACAACGTTCCATACGTACCTCTGGCTAATATTATCATCATCGCCATAAACTCTAGTATTAAAGAATCTGAATGATGTTTTGAGTACAAATATTTTTAAATCAAGACATTGGAGAAATAGGTGTTGTGTTGTTTACTCATTATGACGTCATCTAGCTTGGCATGATCTTCCCGGTAAGGAATTACCTTTTTCTTTCTTAATCTTCAATAAATACATCCCGTTCCTGGTTCTTGTTTCGTCTTCTTTCGTACGCAGAAAACTTGTATATCATCTTATTGCATTTTGTATTTCCAGCGGCCTGTGGGTATACAGCCTTGATTAGCTATATGGGTCTCCTTAGTTGTATAACTGACGTCGTATGTAATACTTTCGGTATAATATTAAATATAAATAGTAAACATTCTGTATAAATTGGAAATAAATCTCGTTGTCATTGTCATTACAATAAAATTAAGAGATACAGATTAGTGTCATAAATATTAAACATAAGCCTATAATATCCCCCGTTCTCTATAAATGGCCTACAGCGAGTGCAGAACTGTGCTGCGCGTCTGGTGACACGCACTCGAAAAGGGGAACATATAACAACAGTTTTGTTCCATCTGCTCTGGCTTCCTATACGTTTAAGGTCACTGTACAAGATACTGTTTCATACATTCAAACATTCAAAGTACTACGTGGAAAAGCACCACTGTATCAAAGCGATCTGATCGAAATATATATACCAGTGAGAATGCTCCGATCTGAGTCTTATTCGCTTTGAGGGTACCAAGAAGCCATACAGCAATGTTCTGGTTCTGGTGAGAGCTAGCTTAATGTCGGTAGAATTGCTCTGTGTAGCTTAAAGAAGAAATATTTACGATTTCATAAATAGGAATCGTAAAAACTATCAATTTCAATATTATTTTAAAGAAAATATGTCACCGGTAATATAATGCTTTTGTTCCCATGTATTAGAGGTGCATCAACCATACACTACGTTAGAAAGTGTACATTTATCTTACATATTTTGAGAGAATCAATTTAAACAGATGGGATTCTTCTGAGAGTAAAATGCATCTGTTTGATCGGAAAAAATATCAACCTTACATAAATTAGGAACATCGCTTAAAGTGGAAGCTTATAACATCCGGGACGAGGTGGTTAAGGCTTACTTAGGTGAAGAGACACAAAGCAATAAGGAATAAAAGATCTATCTAAAAAGGTTCCGAGCATAGAAAGAACAAATATGATGTATCTGGATGTAGCACCAATGGGCGATCCATGAATACCAAATAACACAAAGCCGTTGAATTAAACGTTTGTTCCGTTCAGTTAAGGTGTTTACAAGTTAATAGTAAACTAACGTATTGATACCCCCCCCCCCCCCAATTGTGTTTGAAAGAGCGCTGCTTTGCTAATCGACACATTAATCAGCAAAACAAACTAAATAAAACGGTGAACAGTTCTGTAACATTAATTATATAAGTTAATTAGTACAACAGCTATTCCAGTAATACATGATGTTCCCTAAAACACCCCTCGTAATCCACATCATTATCATATAGACCAGCTTTCAGTGGGATTGTCGTATACTGGATCAGCTATCGTCAATCTCTGAACTCGGCATAAAGCAATCCTGGTAGGATGCTAATTAAATCCGTAGAAGAAATATGCCCTTCTTGGATGTAGCATCCACTTCAATGAACCAAATCTGACGAAAATTCTCAGCTACCTTCCAGAAAAAGAAGGTCCCTTTTGAAAAGCAGTTAATATAATTGAGGGTGGAGAACAGGTTACAGAAAGAGATTAATTAAGTTATTCAACTGTCAAAGGTTTGAAGAACTTATTGACGATTAATCGTATAATTGTTTCACTCTTGATTGTGATATGTACCGATCAAATAATATATTATCCCGTTAGATTACTAATTTCTCCAATCTTTGCTTAGTTAAAAAAAATAGTTCTCTTTGTTTCTTAATATTTGCTTAGTTCATATATTATATGGGAAGTTTGTTTAATATGAAATACTCTATCTGTCTGTCTGTCTGTCTGTCTGTCTGTCTGTCTGTCTGTCTGTCTGTCTGTCTGTCTGTCTGTCTGTCTGTCTGTCTGTCTGTCACTTGCCTCATTACATTTAGCCTACTTTGTGCACAAAGGTGACAGTAAACATTTTATTTCTGTCACTTCAGATCGACAAAGTTCGGGGTTATGCCCATTTGTATATATAAAAACACAAATACCTTGATGTGTAATAAAAACCAATCAATATTGATAAATATGTAGCTATTGCGCATCATGAACTTTATGACATTATATATATATATATATATATATATATATATATATATATAGAGAGAGAGAGAGAGAGAGAGGGGGAGAAGTTGTTTCATTATGTTATTGTCGAAGCGACTTACAATTTTTGCTGTAAACCTTTATGTCAGTATTTTACTAACTGGTGTAGTTAAATTATTGCCAATTAATACACACTAATAATAGAGTTAACTCAGTGTAATATCTCCTACTAAATAGCAATCATCATGGAAAAATATATAAGGTTACAAACAATGATCCACGGCCATGGAAGGCAGATAGTGAGAAAATATACTTTATTATTAAACACATGTTTTGAAATGATTTGTTTAATGACTACCTGCTTATATAACGTCGGTTAAACGAGCCAAATAATCTTCAAAGGTAAAGAGGTGAAATGAAATCCGAAAACAAAATTACATGAAATGATTCTCTTTACGTGTTGTATACGATTTAGGCCTACAGTAATATAAAAGGAAAATTTAGATTTTGTTATTTGTCAGACTGATAATTTCTTAACATGTTGCATCAGGTATTGTTTTCTGTATACATTTTTCTATTATATATATATATATATATATATATATATATATATATATATATATATATATATATATATATATAAATGGTTTGATTTTCACTCTAAAGATAGTACATACAAAATCATATACTGAAAGACGCAGCATAAGGTTATAAGCTTAGCTTTATTTTGTTGCTGAATACATCTTGGATAAATAACCCTGGAACTATTCACTAGAGAAACGAGATAACCAGATGAATTGTCCATTAAGACAACCCGGGAAAGACAACCCGGGCATTCCATGGCGAGACATAGATATCGTCAGGAACAATCTGACATTATCTAATTGTAGCATTTAACACATCTGTTGATGCATAAACGGGAAAAATGAAATAAAAACATCTTCAGTCTTTATTTTACAGTTAATGCAACTAAAGTCTGGGATTTATCTAACTGGATTACCACCCTATCAGTATCCAGCAATATTATATACAAATGAAGTCCACTGAATTACTATAAATGTTTATGCAACAAGTTATTTCAAATGAAGGCAGTAATTTCTGGATTAGAATAACTGTTTAATTTAACTCGGTTCGCTATAAAAAATCTCATCTAATTCCATCTAAACACACTTGTAAGATTTGACCTTGGTGTGCATTATATCACTTGCTATATCTGCATTATTCCAACTGTTCGTGATTCAAGTTCTGATAAGTCACTACTTTATTACCTTTATCCTGCAATAAACCTTTCTGCATAAATGAAGGATGATATATATTTAAAACAAAATTTCTTATATAGACGAAAACAATCTTTGCTAACTGTTTTCTTTTTCAGCAAAAATTGAAAAACGATGGAATTTTTTATCATCAGAAAGCTTGTGGCATTTAATAATGAATGTCAAATATTTTAGGAATATTTAGGTGAACACAATTTAGTTCATTTCTAAAATAACTTATGTGGGAGAAACTAAGAGGAAGTAAACTTTTGTATGTACATACAACTATCAACATCAGCAGACAATGATGTATTATTGTAATCAGTTTCTGTTTTTGTTTATTAGCCATGACATAGATAACCAGATGATTAATCAGGTGTTACAACCGCTGAATATCATTTGACCGCCAGGACTCATTATCTGCCACACGAGAACATCATGTTTTCTCTATGGTGCAATTGTCCTTTATGGATGCTAATAAATTACATCCGTTTCTGTCATATTTTGACTCGATTCATTATCGCTGCTGTCACCCACTAATTAATGTAAATGTATTATTATTTTAATCTTTCCCTGACAACAAACTCGCTCTCAAAAGCAAAAAAGGCTTCATCCTTGACGAGGTGCAGCTAACGACATTTTCTGACAAACACTTGTCGTCGTCACTGATTGATTGAAGACTTAATTTAGCGCTCCACCAAATCTCTGGTAGGTTTTAGTACTTGTTAAGATCACTCATATGAAGACTGGTGTATGCAAGCTATTAACTAAACACGCTATCAACCAAAACGGACAACGGATTGTCCAGATGGTATTAAGTAATCAAGGCTTAACTGTATACTATTATAATCGAGTATGTATCTTTTCCACCTATTTGACTATCATTTTAGTACGTAAAATATATTAGCGAAGAAGCTGATTAGCGAAGATAACGTGGACTTTAAGATCACTATCTATCGTAAATCTCTTCCATGGTAATAACCTGGATGGAATGAAAATTAAAACTTGATATTTAGCAGTCTACTCGTCATTGTGATAATATGACTATGGTAATAGTGTCTTTACAGGTATAGTTTGACCCATTAAAAAAACAATAGAATCAAATATCATCTCAATTCTTCATAAATTACATTGACATCGTATCCATTTCAAAATTTTACTAACAACTTATAAATAGATCAATGACAAGCCATCTGAAGACCTGTCCTGTGATCTAATCACATACTATCAAAGGTACCTGTGGCTGAGCTCAAGTCATACGGTAATTGTGTATTTAGTTTCAAATACCCCAACTTTGCGGAATAGACTCTAGGCAGATATTAGAAATGTGTTGTCTTTTGAAACTTTATCTTATATATATATATATATATATATATATATATATATATATATATATATATATATATATATATATATATAATTCTCAGATTAACTGATACCCGTTTTCTCAATAAATCCTAACTTAATGATATACTGAAGTTGTTTATGTTGAACAGAAATGTTGTTGATGAAGTATTTGTTTTGTTTAGAGGCGAAACTCTGAACGGATAATAATACTGTAATAATAGTACTCCATGCATTGTTATTTTGGTAATTGAATTGGATGTTATTTGCGATATAATATGAACTCAGATGATTGATGAACTTTACACAGAGACTTATAATAATTATAATAATGTATTTTTAATAAAGCATCTTTACTAGCAGGAGCCATTCAAAGGCGCTGTACAAATAATACGTAATATAATAATACTCCAGACTTGTGCGTTCGTTGTCCCTGATGAGTGTTGTTGGGTAACAACTGATTACAGTTATTATCCGCTAGACGGGGAAGAAATGTCTCGACTATTGTGGTTTTTCCTCCGTGAAATATACCGGTCAGTTCTTCAAAAATACATAACAACACAAAATCGTCTGATCCGAATACGACGTGATTTGCCAACAGATGACTTGTTATGGCATAGTATCATACAATATCCTGATTGCTTGCCATATGTTTAGAATAAGAAGGCCAAAAATAAGCCAAATATAGGCCAGACGAAACTTTTACTGTTTATCACGTTATCGTATTGATCGAGGAAATGGTTGACGTCTTATCCAGATGGAAGTCCAGATTATATGCCGATATACAGTTTCTGGCATAAAGCCCTCAGTAGTAACTTGACATCATTTCGTCATCCTACATTGTATATTTGACACATAATTCCCTGGTAGATGCTGCCTTTAGATAAATAGTAAACAGGAGAATCTTCTCACAGGAATCGGTGTTTTCTGTACGATTCAGGTTTTAAAATATAATAGTAATAATAAATAAATGGAACAATAATTGGTTTTTAACATTTTTTGGGACAAAGATAATTGAGGTCGATATATCAATTTAATATCCAGAATCATCTTCATATCGCTGCTTGCATTTCTTTGTTTTTGATAAATAAATTTAGAATTATTGGCACTGGGCGACACTAAGGATTTTTAAGTAGAGAGGAAATACAAGTAACATGAGGAAATAGAATATAATTTAAAGTTATCAAAATAACACAATGCGAGAAGTTTAACCAGTGTAATGAGCTAAGTAAACAGCTAGTTTAACATACAGGTTTCTCTATACAACAGGTAAATACACCTTGATCCTTTATTGTTAAACTGGCCCATAAACTGAATCTCCCAGTAGGAAGGTAGTCAAAACCGCATTATCTTAGAATTGTGTTATTTTCTGGTGGCTATCTTTTATCCATATGTGCCATTATGGGTACACAAGCCACATAACCATCTCCTTTCAATTGACTACTAGAACCTCCACAGATTGAGAGAACATTGGTATTTAACGTGTGGTCGGAATGAGACATATTGCGATCGATACTCGGTATAACCTCAAGTGTTAACATTGTTTGAGGAAAATGTTAGTTTTTTTAGGTGATTGTAACAACAGAAAATCGTGATTATAAATGCCACGATTTGTAATCTGTACTTAATGACATACTGTGAAAATGAAGATGATTACCACAACAAAGGTACTATCTATATAAGTTTCAAAATGTATATATGTGGCATAATGTTTATATATATATATATATATATATATAGAGAGAGAGAGAGAGAGAGAGAGAGAGAGAGAGAGAGAGAGAGAGAGAGAGAGAGAATGATGACTAATAACAAGACGTGACCAATTGTTGTGTTAATTCGACCGGAACTACTTTAGTTCGTGTTTATTATCCATCGTGAACACGTTAGACGAACTTTTAAAGTAGGTTGGGTTCACTCGAGTTGTATAGCCTCAGGACTGGTCACATCTGGGACATCTGGCCGAGGGATGACTCCTAGGGGGAAAATATCCCACAAATAGAGGCACGAACTGGGTTCGGACTCACAACTTGGAGGTTTACAGCGTAGTTCCCTAGCTGCTGTGCCATAAGAACGCCATGAAACTACGGAATCAAATTGAACGTTTAAATCCAGATCATAACTGCAGCATTATTATTATTATTATTATTATTATTATAGTAGTAGTAGTAGTAGTAGTAGTAGTAGTAATAGTAGTGGAAGTAGTAGGAGTGGTAGTAAGAGTAGTAGTAAGAGTAGTAGTAGAAGTAGTAGTAGAAGTAGTAGTCGAAGTAGTAGTAGTAGTAGTAGTAGTAGTAATAGTAATAAAGGTAAACAAGGAATGGGCCAGAAGTTAGAATGCTATGAGGGGATCGATAAAAGTTCTGGTGAAACATTAAAGTAGATTATACACATCATCATCAACCTCTCAGGGCTTTGTGCGTAAACAAACACACAAAAAACACGTAGTATTTTCGTCAATGATCGGTCGTTGGTACTGGATATGTTCATCAATCCCATCATATATGATTCTGTCTGATTAATCATCAAACACAGTTTTAACTTGCCAGGCTCAGTTAAGCAGAACATATATAATAATTCATGAATGTCGACATTAGAAATCTAATTTTTGTGTGTGTGTGTGTGTGTGGTGGGGGTAGTTAGATCCTTGAGACAGACTGATATATAGACGCTCGCCTCATTCCGGATTTTGGTAACTTTCTGCCACAAATGTAGGTGTGTGTGCGTATATATATATATATATATATATATATATATATATATATATATTGCGTGTGTGTGGGTGTGTGGGTGTGTGTGTATATATATATATATATATATATATATATATATATATATATATGTGTGTGTGTGTGTTGTACGTGCGTGCGTGCAGTGCGTGCGTGCAGTGCGTTCGGGGCATGCATGCGTGCGTGCGTGTGTGTTTTTGTGTCCGTATATGTGTCTGATTTTAACCGTGTGGAATGAGGCACTGGCACACATAATCTTGAAGCGGGAATTCAAACTCTGGATGATTATTCAAAGCGTCTTAATCCTCAGATATGTGTAATGTCTCACCAGTCTCTATACATAGTCAGATATCTGTGAACATTCCATCATTACTGAACTCACAACGGCTATGAGACTGTTTCTATCTCACAGACCTATCCACTGAGCCTTAGCTGAAACTGTTAAAAACATCTCCTAGTAATATGTATTTAACCATAAAACTTAATGTGACATATCATCATATCTAATATTGTCATTTCTTATCACTATATATATATATATATATATAATATATATATATATATATATATATATATATATATATATATCATAACCTTTTGTTATAATATTTAGCATTTTTGTTCATCGTAAGTATCATGTAACATTATATATATATATATATATATATATATATATATATATATATTAGGGTGTATGCGTACGTGTATCCATGCGCGTGTACCTTGGGTGCATGTAGGTGTGTGCGTGTGTGTGTACGTATGGTTGCGTGTATGGTGTGTATTTGTGTGTATGCGTGTGTGTGCGTGCGTGTGTGTGCGTGTGTGTCTGTGTGTGTGCGTGTGTGTGCGCGCGCGCGTGCCTGTGCCTGTGCGCGCGTCATATTCCAGATAACTAACTTAATCTTCAACGATATCTATCAGTTGATCCTTAAACTAATTATTCCAGTAAAGAACCCAAACTAATATATAGGTATTATCTTTATTAACATTCACCTGAGATTTAATTTAAATTTATTAAATTCTAAAAAGTATTACTTGTCATCTATATTATCATGGCGACTTTGTGGGAATAGAGTAATTCAGTATTGCCACAAAAATCCTGGTTTTAGCAATATCACAAAGTCTAGCCTCTCCAAATGTACTATTGTAATAATGTTGATAGATTGAACAGAAGACGCCTTAATGTTCAAAGCGAAATACGTCACTCGTTATCATCCGGAAGGAATGCGAGATGATTGCTTAAAACTAAATATTTCTTACAGTACTAGATTATCGTATCCATTAAAACAATGAAGAAGAACGCTTTCTACATCAAGTAGACGTCATTATTCAGATAATAGGATAGGTTTTTAGTATTGAGAAAATCTTCGATTCACCAACTCAGAAAGTTCCTTTTCCGAAACATCTCGATTCACTCTTTGATAATAGGATAATATTAGAATTTATTTTAAACGTAAAATTCGATCTATCATTATTTTACACTTCGGGAAAGTACCAAAATCTTTACTAAATCACACACACACACACACACACGCGCGCGTACGCACGAACACACACACACACATACACACATATACATACATACACACATTAGTATATATACATACACACGAACACACACACATACCAACTAAATATGTATTTACTAGAGTAAGAGAATAAGCGATATGATGTTGCCGTATGATGATAGTAAACATAACCTCAACAAATATAAGAATTAGTTCAGACAACACAAGGACAAAGACATTAACAACTGAACCAAATCATTTACATACAAGAAAAGGTAAATCAGTCCACCAATTCAGTCACACAATACAACTAGTAATAAAAGTACTACTTTTGTTTGTTTATATATATATATATATATATATATATATATATATATATATATATATAATCAAGGTTTATACAATTATCCTCATTAATTAGCCAACAAATCATTAATACTGACTTGTCTTCGATTAATTTTTATAGAATGTTATTTATATTCGGCGTATATCACCCATCTAGGAAGTGATCCCTAGACACCGTGGTAATAATTCGTAGCGTTTTGACATCTACTTTTAACCAAAAAGCAATTTCGCCGCTTATAAATCAGAGCGGACGATGGTCCCTTTCAGTATGAAGTTTAGAGCTGCTCTCCATCACATTGTCCATTCTGACAGGAAGTTACATATGGCTGTACTGCTCGTGGTCACATAACAGATAAAATAAATGACGGACGAGAATATTGATTTGCATATTCAGCGTAAGTTCTATGTCGTCCTATAGAAGCCGGTATCTAGATTTAGCATTAATTTACTGTATAGTTCTGTACATTTTAAGAGACAACCAAAACAGACACTACTGAACATCTTTTGTGGCATCGCTGTATCTTTAATCCTCACTCACTTACTCACCAACTAATATTTTCAGTCAGTAATTTAGTTGTTGACTGGCTGACTAACTGGCTCTCTAACTCAGTCACTCATTCGTCCACTCGTTCACTCACTCACTAACTCACTCAACTAATCAATCAGTCAATTCATCAATCAATAAATAAGGTCAACTACTCAGCCACTACAACCTAATAATGTGTCCACGGTCTCAATCTTTAACCTCGCAATGTTCGGACTCAAGACTGCAGAGTTTAGTTCATTATTACCAGATATATTTATTCAGCATCTTATAATTAAAACCGTTTGATAAACTTAAAACAGTACAATATATTGACCATGTATATTCAAGATTTTCCATCTAATTCAACAGCGTGACTATCGATAAAGATTGTCTTCAGTAGCTGTTGGTCATTAGTTTGTTTCCAAGAATATGTTGATGTCTTTGCAAGTTACTGACCATCGTATTATGCCATATATGAGTGCACAATAGTAAAACCCCTATAGCTCAATTTACATAGCCAAGAAGAAAAGACATCGTAAGCATCTACTTGTTAATAAAGTATAGTTTTCTTGTGAGCAATTCTCTTCTCCAATATGACATTTAACAATGCAATCAGTTCACTTGGAAACCGGACATGCTGTACCTTTCCCCAGCATAACGTAAACTTCACGGTGTTGATTATTTTTATGAAAGGTTAACGATCGAAATCATATATATTATACGGAGATAAGCTGGCTGTTACAATTCTTATCTACGATGTTTGCATTTGTATCCCTATAGTATAGATTATAATACTAAATAACAACAACAATAATAATAATCTAAATATACGGCCAACTCCCTAGATATGAAACAACTGGAATTCTGTTTAAGATATTAAAACAATAATACGTCATCTTCTCATTATAATAAATAAATTCGGTCAATACATCACCTTTGTTTCTTTCCATTTTGAACGTCGCTGATGTATTCGCGCAGAAGTTCAGATTTTTGTTTGCTAGTTTTCTGATGTCATAAAATCTTTGGCAAATTATCTCGCAGCACAAGTACATATAGTATTTATCAAGTTATGGTCATTTGCATGTGGTATCATGGGCTTACCTTGCTTGAAATATACATCATCCTGCCTCTACTGCAAAACAATTCACCTTATACAACTCTAATAGCAATCCTTTTTAGCCTATGATACACGCTACATTAATTAAGCTATCCGTGTCGCCAACGCCACCTGTCGGGCTTATCCCTTTTGTCCCGTTGACTTACTCAAACGTTTTATGGATTAAATAAACGTTCCGTTCTGATGTTTCATCGTCACAGTCTAATAACCTTTTTGTTGTTGTTTTTCCATCAAATCCTTCCGTCGGTTGGCTTAATAACAACTCAACCAAATATTACAACAACAATAACAACAACAACTACAACAACAATAGAGAATACAAAATCGTCTTATTTGTGACTACATTCGATGATTTACTCAAATCTAACAGTTACTTCCGGTATTTTTATTTACATCGGTTAGAGAACGCTCATCCATCCGGAATTTGGAGAAGTGGCGTGTATTGGAGAACTAAATTAAAACTCGTGTCCATGTGCTGTGAGTGTCGTATAATTCAGAACATCTGCCCGACAACAATAACAATAATCACACGCGGGTATTCTAATAGCTTTTGTACTCAATTATGTTCTTGACAAATCATAAAGTGATTACATCCATTAGAGAATAAAATACTCTGCTGCAAATTATTAAACAGGGGAATGTTTACCTTCAGGGAATCTGACTCCATTAGGAAGCATAATATCCGCTAAAAGAATGACGTTTTCACGAATGTCTAAAGGGATAATAATTAAAATGCTATATTATTATAATTATGACACACGTGTTTTTGTTGTTGTTATTCCTAAAATCAAAAACCAAATAAGTTTTTTATCTAGCAATGACAGCGTATGTGTATTCGGATAGATCCATAGAACCACAGACTTATCCTTCACATTTCCGGACGACCTTCCAGCCGCTGAGACCCATATGCTAATTATACTTTGTGGGTGTCTTTATATTGAGTGTTTATCTGAATGCCACATAGATACAGGCACACACACACAGACACACTCACATACAGAGAGACGCACAGAGAAACAAACACTGGGACCGATGAAACATTACACATTTCTGAACATAAAAAGTAATTTCTCTGTATTCAGTCCACTGACTACTCGTCCAGTATTTGAATGCACAATTCGAATTTCTCTGTGACGACAGCAGTTACTATGGTTAGTTGTGTTTAATAGTAAATCATCGAATCCACGCACATCACAAAACGCGATAAAGCTGAGAGTCGAAAAATTTAAGTTATGAAGTAAAATCAATCCAGTGTATTTGTATTCTGATAAGAAAAAGAGATGTACCTATAAACGTTCATGAAGGGTGAGCTTAAGATAAATTAGAAATTAGTAAAAATATTTCTTACCGCGGTGAGGGGTGGGATAAAACAAACAAATAAATACATCAAACATACAAAACAGCTACTTTATCAAAGGACAAATAAAGAAAACAAAGCCCATAATATATAATAAGGAATTTGCATATCTTATTTAATAAAGTTTTTATTCTGGTGCCGATCTGACAGTTAAAAACAAAACCCTGTTTACATAGAAATAAACGTTTGTGAAGAACTCAACACATTTAGGTTCAAAACGTCATTAACTAATAAAGATCCATCACAAGTTGTTTATATTCAGTCAAATTCTAGAATAAAAATCATGTCTCCTTCAATTCCATTATATATTGGCTGTATTTCAGAACTAAATCCCTCTTATATCCTTTCGGACTTTCGTCGGATAATAAATATCGATCAACTACGAATACAAATAGATGACTACGAAGTCAGAGAGAAGACAGATAATACTGTATTTGGTGTGGACTCTGTTGTGTACTCACCGTCATATAACACACAGTCTCAGAGAGTTTATGACAGACAAAATTACTTACCTTTTAAAGAGAAATATTAATTATATCCGGAGAGCACTGTCCGTATCCGTATATGTTCAGAGACAATCTGTCCGACAAACCGATTGGATCCTGAACGTAATCCCGAAATGAATCCAGTTTGATATGAGTTAGTATACACTCTGTGGTTCAGACACCTAATCAGTTTTAAGGGAAAAGATGAAATAACCATTACTTTGGCAATTAGTGCTGGATAAGGTGTTTTGATTGTATGTCAGATTTGTATAAGTGTAGGCTGGAAATAAAAGTATATATATATATATATATATATATATATATATATATATATATATATATATATATATATTACGATAGGGAAGTATCCGAATGAACGTTTTTGAATGAATACTGGAGAAAAAAGTCTCAATATATTAGAAATATTGTCACAACAGATGAGCCTCTTGAAGAAAAGACACTCAAGCAATAAGAACAATGTGTTGTACAAAACACACACACACACACACACACACACACACACACACACATACACACACAATGTCCTTATTAAATGAGTTTCTTGTGGAAAAAAAGATCCCGAATGTCTGGATGAGTGAGATATGTGACACATTTTGATAACTTTATTGTGTATTAATGACAGATAGGCATATGGACAGACAAAACAAGTAAATATGCATATAGCCAGGTATGCCCAAAACTAATAATCAGACATACAGGAAAATTCAGCTCGTATGGCAGCCGAGCTTTCTTACTGATGGATATGGCTCAGTGTAAGCCATTTATCAAAAAACAAATTCCTAGCTTTATGACAACTTTCTTTATCCAAACAATATTTGTTCACACGCGAAATAGAAACGTATTCATCATCGGATACTTTTTCCATTTACATAATAATATAATTGTGTAATAAATTGAGTAAAAGATATTATATCGCGCTTTCGGCAATTATTATATTCAATATAAAGTTGACCTGATTTGAATCAATTGGTATTTAATTATACTGATTTGTTGGGGCACTACCTATGTTCTCTAATTATGTATTTGTAGATCCTGTAATATCATAAATAGACCCATTACCGAGGACATAACAAAGGGACTGGAAAGGGACTAAATAAATATTTACTAGTAATCATCAAAGATGTCCGAGCTCTGATTATAGAAATAAAAACAAAACTATTCCAGGTTGGTCGGTTTGCATTAAAGTAAATTCTAATGGACGTTATTCATCAATCAGGCCATCCGCATTTTTGTGACCATATTATTGTGGTCACAGATGTGTCTTATTATACGTTTCCAGGTGGTATTGAGCTACCTTCATATTCAGGTACTTCTTTTGGATATCTTCATTGTCATTATTCGTATTTACCTTTCTTGGTGTAGAAGTAAACTGACACATTTGGATTTTCAGTGTAAAATGTGAGATGAATACTTCATGCACAGAACCTGTCACGTGTCAACACCTAATTACCATATTGTTGTGTACTTCAGTGTGTTAATAATCATGTAAACAATAGAAAGGTGCATTATGTATAAGGTTGTATAAGTGTGTGTGTGTGTGTGTGTGTGTGTGTGTGTGTGTGTGTGTGTGTGTGTGTGTGTGTGTGTATCTGTATATCAAGTTATATGTCTGTCTGTCTGTCTGTCTGTCTGTCTGTCTGTCTGTCTGTCTGTCTGTCTGTCTGTCTGTCTGTCTGTCTGTCTGTCTGTCTGTCTGTCTGTCTGTCTGTCTAAATGTTTGTCCGTCCGTATGTCTGTCTGTATGTCTACAATGTGTACATGATGTTTAATTTAGTTTTACAAAGTAATAAAGACTCCCATCTATCACAATGTGTGACCGAGTACTCACATATGCATTGACGTAGCACGTTGGTAATTGACTTTTATGGCAAATACATGAACAAGTCTTATATTGGCCTCTTTTACACTGAGAATGACAAAGAAGGTGCGGAAAAATCAGTCAATAAGCTCCCCCTTTCTTAGTCAACTGCTACTGGTTACATCTAGTTACATCTGATTATGGAAACTTCTTTAATACAAAAACCGTGTAAATACGATTTGACCTCCGGCTGTCTTCCAGCGAATACTAAGTTCTCTTCTATAATTCAAAATATTAAGAATCATATTAAATACTTGTCACTACTACAATAATAATGTCCACTCACTTGATGTTGCTTTGTTTCATCCTTAATAACAAAAATGAGGCCGCAGTCGTAATTATTCTGATGCATGCCATTTAGAATATACTATTGTTTGAAATAACATAGAATATTTGGCACACATATCAAGGATACTTGACACCAAGGTTTTACAAAATGTGACCGTCTTAGGTGATTTTAATTCGATTTAGTTTTCTCAATTAGAGATGTCACTGAAAACAGTATCAGCTCTAGAGTACCATACAAGCCGAAACGAACCCGAGTTAATATGGCCAGGTCAAGGTAACAACAGATGAACAGCGTACTAGAAATGTGACCATGGAGAAACCATCAGTTGCTTAATGGACTTTAATAAATGGATTTTGTATACAGCGAAGGAAGCGGTTTATTTTCAGGATATCATACACACGTAGTATCATTGTCTAGTCTTCTACCAGCTGAGATTACGCACTTCATCTTGATACTGATATAATAATTAATTTGCTTATTGAATGCTTGTATTCGTATATTAACTTTGTCTTTCTGTATGCATGAGTGTATATATACTTCATATAGTTGAAAATCGGCAGGTGGTGGCTGTTTCATTATTGGTTATTATTGGCAACATACACACACATACACACACATACATGCACACATATATACATACATACGCACACACATTTGCTTACTAGGTTTACCTCCTTTAATACAGTTTTCGTGTTAGTGCACACGTTATGTGAGTATTATACAAACGAAGTTATCCACAACGCTGTAACATTGCTTGCTAATATATAAAGTACATATGATTGAACACGAAAACTGTAGAGTCAGTTCTTTAATACCAATGTAACAACAAAAAATCTTTTGTATCATAATTATATCTTTAAAGATCGAATGGGACTTGACTTTCTTAACAACTTCACAGCAAATAATACTGATTATTCTAAAAGAGTATCTTTAATAGTTTTGGATTGAGCAGCGTAGATGATAATCATCAAAATATGAAGCCATCTTCTTTTCTAGGTCGCAAATCTAGCAGATAATTGTTAATTGACATGTCTTTAGTTTTAATATCACTATTGGGCAATTACTCAATTTTTCTGTGAAAAGAAACAAAATTTACATTAATGGCCACTGAATATCATCAACATAGTGTGTACTCATTGTGGCTAGTGTGTCATCATTGTGTCTACCTGTGTCATCATTGTGTCTAGCTAGGAAGAGAATTTAAAATTATTATTATAATTAATAGTATTATTATTTTTATGGTCATTATCTTTATCATCATCAGTATCATTAAATTGCACGATACGAATTATATATTGGGTGAAAATAGTTTAAAAAAAATAGTAATCCATTTACTTGTAAACTTTGTTACGGAATTAGTGTCTTTTATCCATAAGAGGAAGTTGTTTTATGATAATAGCATCCTGTCTTCTAGTGATTTCTACATCATTAAATAGCGAAATTACTAGGAAGAGATATATTCTAGAATTGATTAGTTTCTTAACCGGAGAAACGAAAATACGTTGATTTACCAAAATATCCATTATTAGTGAATACGAATTAGGAATATTACAAAATATAATTAGTTTGTCATCATCACGCTTTCAGTAAATAATTTTCCTAAATCTTACTTCTCGGCTTCCACGTTGACAATATCAAAGGACATCAGTTATATATAAACATGAAGAGTGTACCCAAAGTCCGGAGAGATTAAAGAAGATGAGTTAGGAAGGAGCTATAGCAGTATAGCAGCTGAGACTTAACACATTTGTCTCGATACTGCCAGCCAGAGGGCCAACACATCAAAGAGACTCGGACAGATAATGTCAACCCGTCATCTCGTTATCTCTGACTGTGATGAATGGAATACAGCCCTACCTATAGCTATAGGAAACCGTAATACGGTATTAGAGTATCAGTATACTCACTTTACATGAGGTTAAAATAGTTGTATCAGTACTCTTTCCATACCCATCTTATAATCTACTCCACTATCCGTCATTCCATCTATTTACTTGCGAATATATATATATATATATATTATAGCAGCAGTGCAAGGAGGTAAAACCTACAGATCCATGAAAACGCATAATTCCATAAATCTGTACATCTATAAATATATGCATTTAATTATTATGTCTGGGCTACTGTTCAGTCGGTAGGACAGGGTCCATCCACTTTTAAAACTTGGTAGATACGTCTGTCGTAGCTGAATAATGAATACTACACAGTTATATACCCATACATACTGATAATGTCTCTAAATATGACATCATATAAAAATTACTCGGTACTAACTTGAACCTGAAATCTGTTAAGTAGGAAAAAAGAGTTTGATGAAGCTTTATTTTTGGTATGTTAATTATACAATATTAAGGCCTAACCCCGGTTTAGGTTTTCCCAGGCTTTGTCATTTATTAGATTTGCATAGATCTGTTTAGAATTACACGTTTGGTTGTACTTAGATCTGTCTAACGAAAATTGTCGCAACAAGAAAATGGATATAGCAGCATCCAGAACAAAGAACTATGGGTATTCAATAATGGATTGTCTTTTCATCCGTCTGTTTTATATCTCTCTCTCTCTCTCTCTCTCTCTCTCTCTCTCTCTCTCTCTCTCACCCGAGGCCAGTGCAAAATAGACAAGACTAGTAAATGTTCAGTTTCAGTCTTCCTGTGGGCGAATTCAATTATTCGGTTAAAATAACGAAGCGTCTGCAGCGACATCTTATGACCCAGATATAGCCATTTTTTCAGTTATCAATCTGCTGGAGATACTCCCTCGTTAAAATAGTTTTGAACAGCCAACGGGATGTGTACGCTGAGGGAAACAGGGTGGTCGTGGGAACAGCGTGCTGTGTCGCCATCGTCATCACACGTAATTCCGTCTATACTTTGTTTGGCGTAGTCATAACTAGTGAATTACTCTCAGAATTACTAGTCCCGTGGACTAGTAATTGATTCTAATTAACTTCTAACCCTTATATATATATATATATATATATATATATATATATACCTTCAAACATATACTCCAATATATTTACGTATGGAAAATAGTCAATTAATTGCAACTAATCCTTTTTCGTAGACTAATAACCTTTTAAATTGCTACCAATAAAGTGTAAAATTCCTGTATTTTATTGATGTTACCATACAGTTATCCTTGGCATTAATGCCAAAAAGAACTGTCATTTTTAGTGATAGTTTACTGGCGTCAAGTTCACTCTCTGGAGACTTAATGGTGACATTTATAGAAATCGATATAACAGCAGGTGTGTGTATGTGTGTGTTTGTGTGTGTGTGTGTAATTATGTGTGTGCGTGTATTTTAGCTACGTGGAATAAGGCACTGGCACAGAGAATCTCGAGCGTGAATTCACACTTTGGACGATTCTTCAGTGGTATAAATCCAGAGTGGCGACTTTTCATGCTGAGACATGTTTAATGTCTCACCAGTCCCTCCTTAGTGAAATATCTCACATGCCAGAATTGAGCCAGATTCGAATCTAGAACCTGATGTTAACAGTCCAATGCTTTACCCAATATAGTATCGGAGCGACCCAGTATATTATTTTAAAGACATGATGACAAAGATGAGGTTATGTGCTCCGTTCACACAAAGAATGGAGTATGTAATTGCTGTCGAGCATATAATGAGAGATGTGAACAGAACAAGATGACATTGTTATGACAATAAAATGTTTCAGTTTATGTGTCAATCCAGATAATAATATGATAAAGATCTTCTTATTCTTATCGTTGTTTATAGGTGTTGATGCACGGTATTGTAGTCTATCAGGATGTGCCGTATGGCCCAATACCTCTAACTTCAGCACTCGAGGTTTTTGTTATGGTTACCTCACCCTTAGTCCACAGCAGTCTAGATAATATTTAGAGGTTGGGTACAACATCTAAAGTGGAAGGATAAACATTGCAGCTGAGGAAGTTAAGCCATACGTTATCCAAAGAACATAAAAACACTAAGGAATAAGTCATTTGGTTAAAAAGGTTTCCATGAATGGAATAAACATATACGGTCTCCCTTATTTTAGTATAAATAACAATTATAAATAAAACATCAGGTAAAGATGTTTATGTCTATACTTAAACACACTAAGCCAGTAGTCTTTTTTAAAGTTACAAAGCATTCCTATTCTATTATTTTAACTATATAAGCTCATATCAGTACAACTCTCTCTCTCTCTCTCTATATATATATATATATATATATATATATATATATTAGTCTACCTATCTGTTTATCGACCTTCTGTCACCTGAAACACACTTTGTCACTATACAGATCTACAAGAAACAATAAATAAAATAATTATTTATAGCAATACCTTACATTTATTATTATCCTTTAATCTTGCATTAGACTTATTTTGACAAATATTTATTGGTTAGTTTGTCATTTTCTTATATTTCACTTTGGCATTAAAGACACAGGCTGATATAAAAATTGTTCTCTCTAGACATACAGTGTTCTATAACAACAAAGTTATTTAGAAAGTAAATCAGATAAGTAACATGTCACATCTGTGTGGACTGAGGCGTACAGTGAGATCTATAAACATTCAAATTTAAGCATAATATAGTTCACTCTAAGTGTCATATTCTTTATCGGTATTTCTCACAACATTGACATTCTTGCATTTAATGATGACATCGCAAAATCTGAATTGATCACAAACCCTAAAGCTGACTTATCACTATTATGTGAACAATTCCACACCACACTAAAATCTTCTCCTGACCAAAACGGACCTGTCATATCAAAATCCGCAAAATGTTAACAATCTGCACCTTCGATGTCCCCTGATATTATTAATGCTAAAATAGATCGCCACTATTTAGAAAATATATGGAGAAAATCACGCACACGACTTAACAGATCTAAATATACTAGACAGGGTCATTTCCGTAATAGACTTATGACTCAAACTAAATCCTTGTCAACTCTGGAACTGTATAAATATGACTCTTCATCGAAAGGCTTCTGTTTCTCTGGCGCTCATGATTCGAATAATTCACTATACAATTCTTTTTCCAGATATTTCCAGGATAAGATTACCAAAATTCGTGCTTCTTTGCCATGTCGTGCTTCCAGTTGTACATAACCCTTGCACATTGTTTAAACCAGCCTCACTTAATGAAGTTTCTAAACTTATTTTATCTTCCCCTAATAAGTGCTGTGAACTTGATCATATCCCTACGTTTCTGCTAAACTCTTGTCCACGCACTAATTGTTCCTATTACTAAGATAATAAATGTATCACTAAGCTCCGGAGTGTTCCCTTCTCATTTTAAACATTCCCATGTAAACCATTTTCTTAAGAAATCATCTTTACCGGTCAATAGCCTAAACATCTATAGACCTATTTCTAATCTATCATTCATATCTAAAGTATTAGAAAAGTTATATGAACGTTCACATAAACTGTAATCACTTCTCTAATGTGTTTCAGTCTGCTTACAAACAATTTCACTCTACAGAAACCACTCTACTAAAGGTACACAACGACATATAACTAAACATGGACACAAGAAAGGTCACGGCACCAACACTATTAAATGTATCTACAGCATTTAACACGATTCATTATTCTGTACTTCTAGATCGCCTCTCTGATTGGTCTGACATATCGAGCCCGGCACTCACTTGGATCCGATCATTCTTAACAATTAGGTCTTAATCGATAAAATAAGAAACCTTTTTTCAGAGGCAGTTTCTTTGTTTTGAGGCGTTCCCCCGAAGCTCTGTTCTTGGACCACTAAACTCTCTCATTCACAGCCACAAATTAGACCATCATTTATATGCAGATGACCCCAAGTATACAGCAAACACAGATCTTTCTCCTGCAATAAACTTAGGCTCAATGCATACAAAACATATTTCATTGTTATAGGTACATCCAGACAACGCAGCAAACTTACGTGTTACTTCAATATGCCAATCCTTAATCATAGCATCACACCGTCAAACACTACGTAATCTTAGTGTTATATTTGATAGCGATTTTAATTGTTTTTAACATAAAACGCTGTAGTCCTCGCTGTATTTATCTTTCAGTCCACAAAACCATTGATACAGCACTCATTACTAGTAGGTTTGATTACTGCAACTATCTTCTTTATAACATCACATCTAAGGATATTGCAAACACTTCAATGTGTCAGGAACTGCTTAGCTAGGGTTGTCACATGGTCTCCTCGGTTTCCTCATTCTGTGCCGCTCCTGAAATCACCCCATTGGCTCCCTGTTCAATGTCGTACCATTTTCAAACTCATTGCCTATCAAACTATTTCTTCTGGTTTCCATGTTTTCTCTAGCACCCTAGCCCAGAGAGCTCCGTTCATCTGGTTTTCACTTGTTGTCTGTTCCTAGGAGTTAAAACTCATGCCGCCACTCGTGCTTTTCGGTTGATGTCCCAACTCTTTAAAACACACTACCGGAACATGTTAAATAATCAAATAACATACTTTATTTCCGTTTCCGTTACCATTTGAAAACTCACCATTTCAGAGTTGCCTATCCGACTAGGTTTCCTAAGTGTTCACTGCATCCTATCGTTTGTTGACGAATTTTGCATCGTACATGGACTACGAGATTGTTCGACCTCTGTACTAGGTGTGCAACTGAGCTCGATTCTCTTCGAGGACATAGGGACTATAGAAGCTTATTATTATTATTACTATTATTATTATTATTATTATTATTGTTGTTGTTGTTGTTGTTGTTATTCACCCTTAATTAAACAGTAAAGTATTTACAGCGCGATTAGAACAATGTCATATTTACTATTTAGTCTATTTATTATCTGTATCTATATTTAGATACTAATAGTTAAGCTTCATGTTATTACTTCATCAAGCTGATATAATGTGTATAAGCAAAGCACCAACTCTGTGAGTTCACGCCACGACATGGAAGGCATCACAAAGTGTACATTTATCAGTCATACATTTACCATAGAAGCATTGGACGACTGATTCACAAATAATCCTAATATCATAACATGTCTTTTAAACCATCGAATCTAATATTCCTCAGTTATATCCGTTTACCATAAATAAAGTTACTGAAGAAATCAAAGCACTAAAGCACGTGTTAAAGTAATTGGTCTTCCATGCATGGAATCTAATTGTCTTCGGAATACATTAAATCTTCAAACTTCAAAACCAGTTAGGTGTATTGTATGATATGAATGTGTTGTTACGCGTATGTTATCGACTGAGGTTTCGATGCTAGTAGACACTGGCCGCTACTTCTCTGCTTTTTAGCTGCACCCATCTGGTCAGTGGAAAGAAGGACATGGTTTGTGTGTAAAAGATGTGTTGTCTTGAAGAGAAAGATTTGCTGATCGTCTTATCCAATGGACATAACGAGAAATGACTTAATTATATATTGTCAGAATGCTTGCGGAATGTATTAGTGAATAAGTCAAACAAATCAAGTATTTTGAATATAATTTCTAGCTTCAGATCAACATAGTTTTAAAATATTTTAATTGTTTATTTAGTTAAAACACTAATAAGAAATAGACCATTCTTACATGGGAACGAATTTCTACTGTTGTGGATTTGTCATGTTATAGATAATCAAATAATCAATCACAGGTTTTTATGCCTGAATCTCATTTGACCACCAGGACTCATTATCTGCCACACGAGAACATCATGTTTTCTCTATGGTGCAATTGTCCGTTATTGATGCAAATAAATTACATCTGTTTGCGTCGTATTTTGACTGAAGTCGTTGTCACTGCTGTCACTGAGTAATTAATGTAAATGTATTATTATTTTAATCTTTCCCTGACAACAAACTCGCTCTCAAAAGCAAAAAACGGCTTCATCCTTGACGAGGTGCAGCTAACGACATTTTCTGACAAACACTTGTCGTCGTCACTGATTGATTGAAGACTTAATTTAGCGCTCCACCAAATCTCTGGTAGGTTTTAGTACTTTTTAAGATCACTCATATGAATCGTACGGTTATTAACATTATATCAACCAGGCACATAAATAGACTCGCAAACAAAAGCATACAGGCACACATACAAATATAAATACACAGTTTGCGTTAGTTCGTGCGTGCGTGCGTGCGTCTGTAGGGGTGTAGTTTCATGTATGCATGCGTGTATTATGGAAAGTAATACCCCCTTTGTTAGACCACGTTATAAGTGTATTTACTCGGATTACATTGAAGGATTAATGTTTTTAACGACACATCGGCACAATTTAGGTCATTCAGTGTCCTACGGATTACTTTGAGTTGGCTGTCATGTGTTGACGTACAAAGAGTTGCGATGTTACAAACCTATATAAAAAGACACAGACACACACACACATGTTGGTGTGCCTCGTGTGGCTCATATTCCCTGCGAAATGCCTGATTTAATGTGTATTGACAATTAAGATATCCAGGTACTAAAACGTCATTAGCCTTTATAAAATTTTATAATTTAATAAATTAAAAATGCTAAATGGCTCTAATTAGTGTTATTTGTGGTTTTATGAGGAATTGTATCTTTCAGGGTAGGATCGAAATATCCAAAGAATCGCTTTACTATTAATGTTATGGTGTTATATATCATTGTAAATATTTGAGCATCCTTTTTATTCACTAAAATAATTTACGATTACACAATGTACTATTGCATTGCAGCAGAAAATAATTATTAAGATTACTTGATATCATGTAATTGATTACAATCACCCCGTCTCTGGTCTAATTATGCGTACATCCGTGCACTTGTTTCGTTTTATTTTATAACTAAAACAAACTGCGAACTGTTGTAATCATTAAAATAATATCGGAATTACAATTTACAAGATTCTTGATTTGCTCGAGTTCGTATCAAAATCATTTTCATTCCGCTTGCCAGTGTCTTGTTATCACAAATTCAATCAGACAATGAACTTTATCATAATAGACCAGGGTCGGCTTACTGATTAGAATTAATTGATGAGTGCTTCACCATAAAGAAAGGAAATGTCTGGATCAGCGTCATCTGACTTAATCATAACAGCTCAAGCCACGAACAAAGTCAGAAGAAGCCAAATTGCTTTCTCACAGAACTATTACTACCCTTAATAAACTCAATAAAGTAATTTTTGAAATAATATGACGGGTAATTTATAGCATGTATGGATTTCTCCTCATGTGGAATATTTTACCTCTCTACAATTAGAGCAGACAGCACAATCTAACTGTCAATTATGATTATTATGCTGAACCTCTGTACTCTGTAACCTTTATGTCGGCTACAGGTAATGCACTCACTTTGGTCATTATTTATCAGACAAGGATGGAATGTTTCATCTGTATGTGTCTCCATAACTGACTTGTCTCTCTAATTGTATTCAAAGCCCATTATTGTCATACTGAGAACTAATCACCGTTAGTAAAACTGAGAGCATTCCTGTCGTACACAATAAATGATCTCATCAGGTGAAGAATATGATATATTTTATAGGTTTCAAAATACATCGCGGTTCTTGCATGAGCACCTCCGTGGTCTAGCTGGTAGCGCGTTGGATAATAGATCACTACCAGCTGAGTTCCAATCTCGATGTGGGCATATCTGAAGGATGTTTCATCCATGACTTCGCTTCATTGCGTTTGGAGGCTGCTCGACCCGTTTAGCCTAACCATGTGCACAAAAGTGGATAAAATAAAGCATCAATCATTACCACCACCACATCGCGGTTCTTGTATAAATAAGTGACATGTAATTACCTCGTCAGAGTTGTTTTATTTCTGAAGCATTAGTAACCATTCGGCCTTATAAGAACTAAGTTCAAATGGATATTCTATAATAATTGATGTAAAGCGACTAATTTTATGTAGCATCAGAAGATTTAGATATCACACAAGTTGTCTATATACTCTGTAAATGTACTACCATCCTCAGATATTACTGGTCGAGGATTCAAAAACTAAATGACGACAAATTATTTTGTTATTTTCACAAAATACAGACATGAGTCATATTCGAACCCACAGTTCTAATATTCCATGTACACATCGTATGTAATCAGCTTTACGTATTAGTCATAATAATTATCAATGATACAGACAAATTAAACAACAAATTGTTTAGCTCTAGTAAAGAATCAAAAGATATAATTATTTTCTTTGATATCAATACACATCTTCTATAGGTGTCAGTTATTTATAATTCCAAATGTATATCAACAATCGAGGATTCTCGTCATCCACCGTACAAAATACCTAAAACATCCACATGACATAAAGTCATTCGAACGCTTTTAATATTTCATCATTGGCAGTTTTTTAAGAATACCATAACTCGGAATTGTCAGCGAATCAACGGAAAAAGGCGAGTGTAAAACAATTGTATGGGCAAGTTAAAATGCTTCAACCATACAACTGTAACACTGTTGATATCCTGAACGGATGGGAAGATGTGTTTTACAGTCAGAACAATCCTTAGGGTGTAATACGTCAGTCAGTCGCATGTATTCCAAACGAATTCAAGCTGATTGTTGACAACTATCCATTTGTTGGTGTACTGAATTCTCGTATCCATGACAACCATGACAAGAAGGTCGCCTGAAACAACCAGATCTTTAAAGGTTTAAAACTGACATCATTATTACTGAATGTAAATAGATTTATATAATAAAAATATGGTCCAGTAACAAATCTCGGACCCGTTTAGCCAACCACGTGCACAAAAGTGGCCGTAAAACATCAATCATCATCACCATCCAGTAATCATCTATGATGATCTAAAAATATGTGATCATTAAACAATCAAAAATCTGAGCTGGAACAAAAAACATCAGTATACTTGGTCGAGATGTGGTGAGGTTAGTAATAACCTGCTTTATATCAATAGTAAAATAGGGTTTTACTGAATTACATTGAACTTAGTATGTTTATTGTTAGCGGAAGGATGACGGTGAAGTAGTGTGTATTTAAATTTAACACAATAAATACAATACAGCTTGTAGGGATGAATGAACATATAAAAGGCATGTGTACTACTATCGTGGTTGTTTTTGTTGTTACTCTCCCTGTTGGATACAGTTAATGTATTTGTTAATCTTTCAAAAAAGGGTTATCTATTTACCTAGACAGTTCTCTTCTTTCTGGATATATATATATATATATATATATATATATATATATATATATATATATATATATATATATTTAACTTTAAGCTGTCATACATACACACATACAGATATATTATGTAAATAACAATTTATTATTTAAAATAAGAGTTATGACTCCTTCAACATCCTTGTCTTTTATGTGTGTGTGTGTGTGTGTGTGTGTGTGTGTGTGTGTGTGTGTGTGTGTGTGTGTGTGTGTGTGTGTGTGTGTGTGTGTGTGTGTGTGTGTGTGTGTGTGTGTGCATGCATCGATATACTATCACAGGAGTTGATATATTAATTATTTCAAGAAAAACTAGCTACAACTATCGAGAGTTCCTTTCCCATTATGAGCACTAAAGAAGGAATAATAAGTTAAACAGTGAAGCGTACAAAATATATCGGAACCAATTAAATATTTCTTCACGTGACATAAACCGTTCATTGAACTTTTAACCAGATAATTATTGTTGCAGTTCAACATCGGGAATAATCGTCAAAACTGTTACTATGATAGAAGAAATTACCAATTAACAAACAAATCCAAAAATTCAGTATAAATGTTGTCTGCGATCACCTAAACCTCTTATAGCATATTAGAAGACAGCTATTTAAGTGTCACTTAATGTCAATTGAAGATGTCAAAGGAGAAATGTATTATTTATAGTAGATATTATCAAAGTTACCAATAAGTGATTGTTTGTAATGATTATTAACATGATATGATTTTCCCAATAAATTTCGTCATCTGACATAACTGATTCTTTAGTTCTGTGTGCAATACACGTCAGGACGATGTCATCAAGTGCGACTGACCAATTCATATAACGGTAGATCCCCATATCACTAGACGCCAGAGGGCGCTGCTCTGATAGCCAGAAAACGTGAGCTGGTTACTGCCTTAAAAGTGATAAATCAAACACGAAGCACGCATAATATAAACACAGAAACGATATAAGTAACAACACAATGTAAGTCTAAAATAATAATAATAATAATAATAATAATAATAATAATAATAATAATAATAATTAATAATAATAATAATGTGTAGGTTAACAAAATATAATCTGTCTGTGTATTGACGTAATTTATACCAATTTTCGAGATCCCATTATACCAGAGAGTATGTTGAGATCAGCTTTGGGTGACATTTCTATAAACAATTCCTCAGATAATAAACGTGTAGTGTATTTTATAGATGGTGGTGTAGTGGACGTTTCCTTTAGTTTCTCTTAAATGGTAAACAAGTCGAAGAAGTGTATTATTATTATTATTAGTAGTAGTAGTAGTAGTTGTTGTTGTTGTTATATATTGTAATTAGTATTGCCGGTTCTAGTTAGTATTCAAAGAATCCCCCGCCCCAACGATGTTGATTGTTCCAAACGTGTATTTCCAACACCAAAGATCAAAGAAAACAAACAAACGAACAAAGAAACAAATCTAGCAAATATCCTGATTAGTCTTGTTGATGATTTGTGTTTTGTTGATGATTTGTGTCTTGTTGATGATTTGTGTATTACTGATGATTTGTGTATTGTTGATGATTTGTGTCTTCCTGATGATTTGTGTCTTGTTGATGATTTGTGTCTTGTTGATGATTTGTGTCTTGTTGGTGATTTGTGTATTACTGATGATTTGTGTCTTGTTGAGGATTTATATCTTCCTGATGATTTGTGTCTTGTTGATGATTTGTGTCTTGTTGATGATTTGTGTCTTGTTGATGATTTGTGTATTGCTGATGATTTGTGTATTGTTGATGATTTGTGTCTTGTTGATGATTTGTGTCTTGCCGATGATTTGTGTATTGTTGATGATTTGTGTCTTGTTGATGATTTGTGCATTGCTGATGATTTGTGTCTTGTTGATGATTTGTGTCTTGTTGATGATTTGTGTCTTGTTGATGATTTGTGTATTACTGATGATTTGTGTCTTGCCGATGATTTGTGTCTTGTTGATTAGTTGTGTCTTGCCGATGATTTGTGTCTTGCCGATGATTTGTGTCTTGTTAATTATTTGTGTCTTGCCGATGATTTGTGTCTTGTTGATTATTTGTGTATTGTTGGTGATTTGTGTCTTGTTGATTATTTGTGTCTTGCCGATGATTTGTGTCTTGGTAATGATTTGTGTCTTGGTGATGATTTGTGTCTTGCCGATGATTTGTGTCTTGTTGATGATTTGTGTCTTGTTGATGATTTGTGTCTTGGTAATGAATCTTATAATCGAATGATATAAAGACCAAAATGGATACATGACATAATTAGTGTAATAAAGGTAATAATTAGCTTATAAAGGTCAACAATGACGTATCATCACATATTACACATTCTGATAATAATGTGGAAGTTTGATTTTGACCTGCTGTAGCGCGGTTTGCCACAGATCTAGAGCATCTAAGTTCAAATCCCGTCAGAGCTATATCAGCTATATATTCTCCTTTCGTTGCGTCTCATAACCTTGGCAGGTCGCTCGGCCGATTTAGTCTAGCATTTGTAAACAAAGATGGCAGTAAAACAGCAACATCTAAACATTTATAACCTCGTGTTAGAACCAAATTCTGTTATATCCTTTTTGCTTTTCAGAATAATACAAGTACATAAACTACGAACAAAAATAGGATGGCCAACGAGTACACAAGTACGAGTACACAGAGCCATAATCGGAGATGTATTACGGACCTTTCTATAACAGCATCTTTTAGTACACGGCTTCGTACATTTATGACGAAATAAATAACTTACATTCTAAAAGAGGAATACTCTAAACTATTCCTATATTTCTTTTTTGATCAGAAAGGTCTGTTGCGCATCTATTTAGATAATCCAGAATAAATTAAGTTTATTTGTACACGATAGTAAACGTCGAATTCAAACATCTGGCGAATGACAGGAAAAACCAGCCAATATTAGGCTAATTACAAGTGTCGCCAAAGTTTTAATTGTCCCGATACTTGTTTTGTATCTCTTCGTTGCAATTTGTTTGGTATATCCAGCAAATGATAGATTATAATTGATAGTTGTAAACAAGCAAATAATGAAGTTTTATTCGTTTTCCCTGAGGAATTTTGACATTTGTTAGGCCAGATTAATATTTCAGAGATATAAAATCCCGTGAGTCTACTCACTACCGAAATAGCCCATGTTTATATTCCCTCCCTGGTATTATAATGATCTTGTAAATAACAAAATAATGATCTCTCTCTGATTTAGTCTGTCTGTCTGTCTGTCTGTCTGTATGTATGTTTTTCTGTCCGCCTGTCTGTCTGTCTGTCTGTATGCAAGTACATCATTATATATGCACCATGTATGGATATATGCACGTACATACATGCGAATATATATAGTAAGTAAGTAAGTAATTTATTTTTCACAATTTCCAATCATGATAATAATAATTAGATTTGAAATTTAAAATATATTATTATAACATACATACAATGTGGAAATTGTCGGACCAGTATAGCATGTGCTGTCTTCCTACTAACCCCTACAAATAATATTATTATTAGAACACGAGAAATGTGAAACATATTAATTTGGCAATGAGGAGCAATGAATTCATATTATCATAAATAATAGCTAAAACATAATTGTATCAGAGAATTAGAGATGATATGTATCCTTTCAAATTAAACCGGAACAATTTATTTTATATAACATAGCACACTGAGCATATATATATATATATATATATGTGTGTGTGTGTGTGTGTGTGTGTGTGTGTGTGTGTGTGTGTGTGTTATATGTGTGTGTGTGTGTGTGTGTGTGTTTATATATATGTATATATATGTGTATATATATATATATATATATATATATATGTGTGTATGTGTGTTGTGTGTGTGTGTGTGTGTGTGTGTGTGTGTGTGTGTGTGTGTGTGTGTGTGTGTGTGTGTGTGTGTGTGTGTGTGTTCTCTCGTATCTCAGTTGACTGTACAAGTGCTAGAAACACAGCCAAAGCTATAATATGCTATGCGGACAAATAGTACCCAAGTTACTAGTTAATATTGCCGACGTATATCTCAAGTCCTTAGCGACAAGGTGACCCTGAGGGAAATATACTACTTTATATGCGACACTCGCCCTGTTAAGGTCAAAGCAGTGTTCGTTTATGGCTATTTAACTTAGAACGGTGTACGAACGACTAGATGGCATGGCTTATATCGTACATTCCGAAGGGAAATCCTACATCTGTCTTTGTAATAGTCTGTGGATGACATGAACAACTCACAACAAGCAAGCTTTATATGTACAGACCACGAATAGAATTGGTACGAAGATGGTGTGATATGTCAACTATTAGTACCAGTAATGAAGATAGTTATAAATTTAAGTGAAAGATAAAACAACTTTGTGTTAAATCCCGTGAGAGGTTTGAACCCAGGTACTATAGATAAGTTGTCCACCGCGCAGTCGGTTATACTATGGATGGACGTATCCATCTGAAAGAACCTTCATGATTTGACGGCACACACTGATACCAAACAGTTCTGTGAATGGCAGCAGGTTAAACGACGTTCTATTTGTATCCGTGAACGGAAATCCCCAACGGAAAGCCCACCTGAATGGTTATTCCTATGAGTATTCGCTAATCTGATTTTAATACAGTATTTTATCGGTTACTGTGTTATATTTTTGACATAAACAACAGCGAACCAGGACACTCTTACTACAACTAGGCGACATTGATCTAACTGAATACTAGGATTAATCTGGGAATATCAAGCAGCTTACATCATCATTAAGACGACCATGGTTATCATCATCATCATTATCATCATTATCATCATCACCCATTATCAAAACATAATCATGACTGACACTGAAGTACTGTTTTTTATCTAGAGTAATGTCTTGGTTGACCAATAACAATTAAAAATGACGAAATATGATAACAGGATGTTAGACCATCATATGTTTACATTTAGTCTGTAAGCATGACTTCATTTGAAACATCTAAACACCGAACCTTGATATCATCGTATCGTTAAATAGAGTGGCAAACAGAAATATGATAGTGTCCAGGTTCGGCCCTGACCGGCATACAAATGAGTCTCAGTCGGCTTAATGGCTGCCATTTGGATAATTGTGCGTGAGGCAACTAAAATCTACACTCCCCGAGGGAGTTGACTTTGGCATCAAGTTATGTAAACGTCTATATCAAGAGATCAGGCACGGCTATGATATACATATTACACCGCGGCCAGACAGAATACACCGTATCCTATATAGGTGACGTCCTATAACTTGACTAATCCATTATCTAATGTGTTACGTCTATCTAAGTGATACACATCCAGGACGTCCATTCAGGTCTCCGGAGACAAATTGTACGTCATGACTCGTCATCGTTACTGGATGGTGAAGGACACATTTATCGCGTCAGTCAAATCTAGCGTGACTTTGTCAATTAGGTCGATCAGTGTTTGTTTGACGGGATGTCTTCTGGGTAGATGGGATTACTAACGAACTGAAATCAGACCAGTGGACCTCCTACTGAGAGATGGTAGTAACAGTATTTGACTGATTAGTGGGCTCTCTCTCTCTTTCTCTCTCTCTCTCTCTCTCTCTCTCTCTCTCTCTCTCTTGTTTGTATTTTTGTTGTGTTTTTGTTGTTGTGCAATGTAGATCTACCTTATACGTTATCTCTCACTTCATATCAAGATCTTGTGATTTGTGTTTATATTATGATGACACCTTCATGTCAAAATATATATTCTTTATAATGAAGATGAAGATGTACGTTCTATGTTATTAGGAAAACAACTCCAAAAGCGTATTATTATTGTTATTATTATAAGGCATTATAATTACCTACCAAGAACAAGACCACCTTAGTGAATTACATCCCTTGCCCTAAATTATTATTTCCTAGACAGATCACCTTTTCTATATGAGTAAATAAATGTTTAGTAACCAATAACAAACTGGTTGTAGTAGCTATACTAATGGTAGTAGTAGCAGCAGCAGTTGTTGGTGTTGTTGTTATAGCAGCAGCAGTTGTTGGTGTTGTTGTTATAGCAGCAGCAGTTGTTTGGTGTTGTTGTCATAGCAGCAGCAGTTGTTGTTGGTATTCTTGTTATAGCACCAGCAGTTGTTGTTGGTGGTGGTGTTATAGCAGCAGCAGCAGTTGTTGTTGGTGTTGTTGTTATAATACCAGCAGTTGTTATCGGTGTTGTTGTTATAGCACCAGCAGTTATTGTTGGTATTTTTGTTATAGCAGCAGTTGTGGGTGTTGTTGTTATAGCAGCAACAGCAGTTTTTTGGTGTTGTTGTTATAGGAGCAGCAGCAGTTGTTAGTGTTGTTGTTATACCAGCAGTTGTGGGTGTTGTTGTTATAGCAGCAGCAGCAGCAGTTTTTTGTGTTGTTGCTATAGCAGCAGCAGCAGTTGTTGGTGTTGTTGTTATAGCAGCAGCAACAGTTGGTGTTGGTGTTGTTGTTATAGCAGCAGCAGCAGTTGTTGGTGTTGTTGTTATAGCAGCAGTAGCAGTTGGTATTGGTGTTGTTGTTATAGCAGCAGCAGCAGTTATTGGTGTTGTTGTTATAGAAACAGCAGCAGTTGTTGTTGGTGTTGTTGTTATAGCAGCAGCAGCAGTTGTTGGTGTTGTTGTTATAGCAGCAGCAGCAGTTGTTGGTGTTGTTGTTATAGCAGCAGCAGCAGTTGTTGGTGTAGTTGTGATAGCAGCAGCAGCAGTTGTTGGTGTTATTGTTATAACAGCAGTTGTGGGTGTTGTTGTTATAGCAGCAGCAGTAGTTGTTGTTGGTGTTGTTTTTATAGCAGCAGCAGCAGTTATTGGTGTTGTTGTTATAGCAGCAGCAGCAGTTGTTGTTGGTGGTGTTGTTGTTATAGCAGCAGCAGCAGTTGGTGGTGTTGTTGTTATAGCAGCAGCAGCAGCAGTAAAATGGGTTAACTATTAATCACCATTAAGTAGTCGCATCATAAAAACTCAAGGTCAATCTGAGTCATTATTTAGTCTGACTACTCTCGCTTAACAGACTCTTATACGTGATGACGTCAGCGCTAATGCTAACCATCCTACGTAATGCTAATATTTTGTCTCCAGATCAGAGTTACGACTAGTAAACAGCAAAAAGGTTAACGGGTTTATTATCATATGAGATTATGTGCTCCATCAATAAAAACGTTGTTCTCATTTTGTTATAATTCTTAAATACTCGTCATTTATTGTTCATTTATTTTCTACTAGTTATATTTCTACTGTTATATAGCCTCTCTTATGACTTACGATTTACTATATTCTGAAAAGGTCAAATAATATCATTATTTAGCTACTGTGTAACAAGTATTATACTGGTGTCTTTTTGCGCAGAGTAAGTCAATTAACCTTTTGCGCTCTCGCTCTCTCTCTCTCTCTCTCACACACATACACACACACACACACACACACACATATACACACACACACACACATATATATATATATATATATATATATATATACTTTTTCTGTCAGCGTATCTTCCTGTCTATCTTAATGCCTGTCTCTTTGTCTTAGTTTTTGTTCTTTCCGCCCACATACCCATAAACCCATTTGTTCCTCAATCTACTTCATGCTCTATTTGTGTCAATGAAATAATATAAAGACGTTTACATATAAAACAACATAAATGCAACAACAAAAAAGACTTATTATTTATATCTAGTCTGATAAAGGTAAATCGACCAAAAAGCTATTTCTCAGTCATATACCAGTGATTATTGTTGGGTTTTTAAAAATCCCTTTAAAACAAAGAATATTTAACCTTCATGTCTTACTTCAACAGCTAATTAGCATTCACTATAACCATATGTTTTAAGTATCAATAATCACACTAATTAGGGTTGCTGTCATCACTCCAACAATAATTACCTCCAATGTATCTATGAGAATATTCCACGTTATCTAAATGTATACAGACATTATCTCAATGGATCCAGAGACATTTGATGTTAAAATAATACATATGACATTTGATATCATTAATCATTATATATATATATATATATATATATATATATATATATATATATATATATAAATTATTTATTCATATTACCTGATCCAGTATATCTAGTCGCCAGAAAAAGAAGGAAAAAATCCCGAAACACTGACATAAATAACACAGTATGTATTGCAGCATTACAACAACGAACCTTCAATATAGTAATGGTTAGAAGTTTCCCTCGAAATACTCTCATTGATAGGGAACTATACACGCCGAAACGGGACTCGGTAAATATGGTCAGGTCAAGGTCAAAACGGAAAGGATGAAGGCAGATGTAATGCCTCTAGAATTGTAGACATGAAGAAAACATCGATGTCATACTGAGGGCTAGTAACTGAATTTAACGAGATTATGTTATACACAGAGAGCTGGATACGGACTTTATACAGGACATCCTGATGTAGAAATTAATTACACCTCGTTCTCCTTCACATCTTGTGTCAGATGAGGTTACGCTGGTATAATAATAATAATTATTGCACATAATAAATATTTACACTCGTAGGGTAACTCAGTTTCATCATATATGCTTTGTTTTCCTTTTGATATGTGTGTGCGCGTGCGTGTGTGCGTGTGTGCGTGCGTGTGTGTTTGTGTGTGTTCTGTTTCTTTCTAGATGTGGTATCGATTGTATGAAGATCACATATGACAGCTATTTCATTGCTGGTTATCACTTAGTAAATACTGTATATACTGTATAAAATGTACGCAAATGAACTAAATCGCACAAGCACACACAGACACACATACAAACACACAAACGCGCGCTCATACACACACACACACACACACACACACATACATACATACACAAACACACAGAGAGAAACCTCCTTACTGTATTTATTTAACGGAAGCCATTCGATTTAATGGAGTTTTCATGTTTGTACACAAGTGATGTGTGCATTGTACAAACAACGATGTCCACAGTACTGTGACATTGACCTACTAATATACAGAGTACATACGACTGGACACACATAATCTGGTTATAGTACTTTAATACCAGTGTAACAAAATATATCTTTTGTATCATAATGATGTCTTTAAAATTCGAATGGGACATGGCTTTCATAACAACTAGAAAAGCTAAAAATGATCTTCGGATTTTCTCAAGGATTAACTAAGCCCATATTATTGGTATTTATTTACCAATTATTAAAAAAAAAGAGATTAAATCCTTGACCTCATTCATCATCTTCCAATAATATTTAGTAAGAAATGATATGCATAAAGTGCAATTTACAAGTTTTTAAATAAACTTATTTAATAATAATGTCTTTTAAATTAAAATAACAAGATTGGCCAGCAAATCTACATTATTAGCTAAATTAATTATGAGGTATTGGGAGACAAATATTACTGACGATTCTGAGAGAGTATCTTTAATGGTTTGGGATTGACCAGCGTAGATGATAATCATCAAAATATGAAGTTGTCTTGTTTGTTATTGGTAACCTACGGAAGCTTTATAATACCTTTCCTGCTTTAATCTAGCAGTTAATTACCGATCTGTGCCACTGTCAGAAATATATTGTTAGTTTTTCGACTTCAAACAAATATTCGACCTAATTGTTCTGCGAGGGAAAAAACTCAAAATATTCACCACTATCTATCACCAAGATAATGATGACTATTATTATTATTATTATGATCATCATCATCATCATCTTCATCATTACAATTACAGCTTTTGAAATGTGGTTGGGTAGGAATATTTATAAATGTAAGCAGTCAGGAAATAGGCCGTACAATAATAAACTCATGTACTGAAATACACTTGACGAAAATTGTCATCCACATTAAATGGAAACGAAACGCATACAGAATGCCACATATTAAATCAAACTATTTTCTAATTCATTATGCCGACAATGTATCGCACGCGTGACGTAGATAGACGAATAACTAGGAAGGTACGTGTGATTACGAACTGACTGATTCCTTAAATCGATCATACCTATCATGGCTTTATACACGAAACAAAAATATGCTCACTTACTAACACTAATTAAGGTTCGTGTATATGAACTAGAAACGTTAGAAAAGACATCAGGATGAGCACTATCTGTCATCAATCCTTCACTAGATAGTTCTCGTACATCTCACTGTTCCGTTCAAACCTTCCACGATGACGATAGGATAAAGGAAGTCGGTTATTTATAAATATGGACAGTGTATGAGGATGAGGTAGGAAGCTGCTACACAGTTTATAATGTGAAACCAATATAGCAGCTGGTGCTTAACACACTTAACTCGTGCTGATACATGTATTGCTAGCCAGAGAAGCGACAGATCAAATCGATTTTGTGAGATAATGGCAACCTGTCATCTGATCATCTCCGATTGATATAGATCGATAATACAACAAACTAAAACTAAACATACTAGTTATACTTTATATAAGTAACTATCAATATACTGACTTCGCGACGGTCTAAAGTAGCTATATCAGTACATGGTCCATAGTTCCTCCATCGTCCATTCAATCATCCGTCCATCAGCCCATAATGTCCTTAGAAAGCCTTAGATTCTCTTTATCTCTATCTATCTATCTAGATATCTATCTATATGTGTGCGTGCGTGTGTGCGCACGCGTGTGTGTGCGCGCGCATTGTGTGTGTGTGTTATGAGTGTGGAAAAAGAAACTAACTTAGATTTCGAATCCTGAATTGTGAATTATGGACGATTAATCAGTGATTGGTCTGATATTACACATGTCTCCTCTCTAAATTCATACCGCATCATCCAGAGTTTAATTTAATTTTACGATTCGAAATTCTATGTAACACTACCTTATTCTAAATTCCACACACACACACACACACACACACACACACACACACACACATATATCCCCTCCCACACACACATACAATATATATATATATATATATATATATAAACAATGGGACTCGTTCAAAGACTTAGTTGAACACGTTCGTATGTTGCCAATGTCTCCAAAGTAACATCGTATAAATATGTTCATATGACTAAGTAATGTAATTTTTTTAGCTCAAGATAAAAGGTTCAAGTTGAAAATACATTTTCCGAAAGGATTTCCCTACAAACCTAACTTTGTCAAGATTCAGAACTAACTCTACCTTGTTGTGTTCTGTGTTTTAGTCATTTATTACAATATCACAATTCTGGTGACATTGATACATGTCTAATAAATCATAACAAATTTGTCACATTTCAGAAATCGATATGGCTACACAGTCTGAACGGAAAAATATGTTAATTTAATTATAGCCTCTCTCTCTCTCTAAATATATATATATATATATATATATATATATATGAGTGAGTGAGTGAGTGAGTGAGTGAGTGAGTGAGTGCGTGCGTGCGTGCGTGCGTGCGTGCGTGCGTGCGTGCGTGCGTGCGTGCGTGCGTGCGTGCGTGCGTGCGTGCGTGCGTGCGTGCGTGCGTGCGTGCGTGCGTGCGTGTGCGTGTTATGTTTACAGAAGCACCAACCTACACATTAATTAAAACAATAATCAGATCTGTGACATTAGTCATATCACCTAACACCACTAAAACCTACCCCATGATCCACATCATTACCATATAGATGAGCCTTCACAAGGAGAATATCTGGATTATCGTGTTCTTGATGAACAATTGTCAAACTATACGGCTGCTTCACAATGAAAAGCAATCGCAGTAATACTTAAGGTTTATTTAGTATTTAATTGCTTTTCAAGAATCTTCGCCCATTTTATTAGACTGCCATCCATTTTAATAAACTAATCCAACGAAAGAAAACCTCAGTCGCCTCCCTGAAATGGCATTCCTTTTTACAATCCAGCTACTCCCACGTAATGTAACAAAAGAAAATGCAGAAAACTAAATAAATATTATTTACCAACCGAACAGAGTATCATTCCCAGTTGTTGTGGGGAGCCTCGTTTTCGAATGGTCCATACAGTGTTTACAGGCACTGAATATTACGGATAGGTATTACTAATTTACAGCTTCTCTAGACATATACGTGTTTAGGTAATAAGACGCTAGGACCGACATTATCCTTGAACGATGTGACTAATGAATACTGCAGATAATTTAGATGACATTGAAAATTAATATGCTTAATATCCAGGGAATATTTTGTTTAAAATAATTATTAGCAAAACATTGTTACACAAACGATGCAATTGCTAATCAATTTCCTAATTGATTGGCAATTGCATCGTTTGTGTAACAATTTTTTATGGCAAGTTAGAATTAGTCATATGTTTTTTTTGCAAATACATTACTCTGTTATATAAAACAGAAACTGATCTAACTTAAAAGAAAGAATGACACCAAAACATTGTCATTATGACTAAAAAGATGTCACTTGAGTAAACACTGTTGCAAGTAAATCAGAGTAGATATTATATATCTAATGGGTTTCCCTTTCATTGTTCAAATATTTGTCAACAATACATTATGTCTGTATTATATGCCAGATATAAGTGATAGAGTAATTTGTTATTGGATAAATCTGAAAAAGAGTGTTTTAATAAAGTACATACATTTAAATTTTAGCAAGCCAGGCATATTATTATGTTACATCTTATTTGAATGGCTCCTGCTAGTAAGGGCGCTTTATTAAATATACATTATTATTATTATTATTACTGCATACAACACACAAGAATTGATTAATCAAATACACGGTCTATTATAGGTTGGAAGCGATTACTTAATATGCATCAAATAAACTACTCACTGTCCTCTGTTACCTATATGGAACAAAGAACCCATTATATCGTGTAGACCATTAACTAAATAAAAACCATTGACTTAAAATGTTTGCGGTAAAAGATTTCTTAGTATCAATTCTCGTATTAAACGGAAAGGCTGTTTAATATTGAAATGCTCTCTCTCTCTCTCTCTCTCTATCTCTCTCTCTCTGTGCGTGCGTGCATGTGTGTGCGTGCGTGTGTAAACTTTAAAAAGTCTAATAAAACAATTAAGGGGAATCATCACTGTGAATTTTTGTTATAAATAGTTTTATTTATTTGTTGTTTTTTACACATACTTTGTCTGTCTGGGAACTAAAACAGACCTTTATCATCACATAACAAATAAATATAATCATTTATAGCCAGAAATGACAGCGACGATTCCCCTTTAAATTTTTTATTAGACTTTTTTAACAAACATGTATTGATTATTTTGTCGTTTTCTTATCATTCACATCGGCCATAAAGGCAAAAACCCGATAGCAGTATTGTTGTTGACATACAATGTTCTGTGACAACAAAGTTCTGTAGAAAGTAGATTAGATAAGTAACATATCACGTCGCTACTTATCGATACCGAGTAGAATTAGCTATAGGCGTAACACGAATTATGATAGGAAACGTTATATTTACATACAAAAGATCATCTCGTGCAGATTAACCATTAGAAGTTCTCAAACAAAGCATCTCAGCTAATAGGCGAGTAGGTATAGGTGTGCAAGGGCACTCGAGCGGGCTGTCAGTCGCCCGTAATTAAATAGTGAGAGTTTTTATAGTTAGAATATTTAATCTGCAGCATTTTCTGATCCGTAAATGACAAAACAAATAATTCCCAACAATCTGACTTCATGCCATTATTCCATCATCAAGTAATGTATTCGGGTGATAATGAGACAAATGGAACAACCGAGACGGCTATATTTTAATATGGCCGCTATTGTCCACAGACATCAAACTACGACAAGCATATACCAAACTTGGCTATAAATAAACGTATTCAGATTCAGTTGATGACGATTACTAATTCTGAACAAATTAAGAGTGTACAATAGATGTCATATTCGGCGGAGAAACACTTGCCAGCTGCCTGTAAAACACAGGCCGTGAGTTAGAAAAAGTCCGACGCTCTATAGCCCACGAGGCCAATCATCACAGCTGCTTCCCCGGCCATTACTCCGGAAGAACATCAGAGGTGACTTTGCTGGCTAAATACCGGCCTTAGACCTACATGACACTTGATGATGAGACGACTGGCCATAATCAGATGC
>JAODUP010000173.1:995000-1005000 GCA_025642065.1 Paralvinella palmiformis
CTTAATGGCATACACTAGACATATAACAATATAACTTATAATATATTATAACATATAATATCTTAATGGCATACACTAGGCGTCTACTAATCTAACTTTATATAAACTAACTAGTCGTTATATAGACTATGTTATATGCCTTTGTTCTTTATATGGAATGGGTATATCGGGTTAATTATTACCTTTTTAAACTAGATAAATAGTGGTAGGTGTTTAATAGAGTTATGGCAGATGTTGTTCGATGTTTGGGGAATCTATACCAGAGATTGTGTATTTGAAGCTTCATTTGATTCAATCCATTCTACAGTAAATAAGATCATGACACAAATAAATACTCTGTGCATGTATGTGTGTAGGTGCGGCGTGCGTGTGTAGTGTGGGTGCGTGCGTGTGTGTGTGCGCGCGTATATATGTATAAATAAGTACAGTCTACTGATACATGAGAATTGCTTATACAATAGGTTTGTTTTCTTCATACCGACCGACTAATTTCGTGTTTAATCCATCTTGTTTGGTTGAGGTGGGGGGGGGACATCGACAACAATTTTGTCAAGTACTCTTTAAGATAATTTAATGTAATGAATCTCCTTATTTTCGGATAATATCAAATCCCACAAACTTGGAAACGGATGAGGCGCAATAACTGACTCGTTAAAACTGTTATGGCGAGTGTTTGTGGTGAGTGTTCAGTGCCAGTTAGCTACTGCTGGTTACTTTATCACTCACATATTGCAGTAGACTTTATCTGTTGCAGATGAACTGATTTGTTCTTTCAAAGATCTTTAATCGGCATATAAATTAAATCTATTAAGCATACTTTAAACGAGCATCACTTTGTTAATTTATTAAATTAATGATGCATGGAAAAACTTCAATGGAACTTTTTATATGCTGTCAAATATCAATCTAGACAGACAATGATATATTGCTGTAATTTTAGATAACCGGATGATTAATCGCGTGTTTCAGTGCCTGAATGTCACGTGATCTCCATGATTCATTATATGTCACACGGGGACACTAGGTTGTCTCTTTTGCGTCATTTTTCTATATTCAATAATATTGCTGTTAATATTTTATATCAGTCCGTCTCTTATATTGCCATTCCTGTGTGATAAAATGATCAGTGTACATTTGTTAAATTATGTTATTCTTCTGTTGACAGCAAGGCGCTCTGGAAAGCAAATATAATTTCGTCCATAACCAAGTGCAGATAATGACATTTCGTGACAATCTATTATCGTCTGCATTGATTCAAAACTTAATTAACGCTTCACTGGGTCTCAAGCGTTGAAACATTTGAAGATCAATCACATGAAAAACGACCCAAGCACATAAACAACCAAGCACATAGTTATTCTCGTAAACAACATCATATTTACACACACAAACATAAATAAATATATTCAAGCACAAACACACACACACACACACATATATATATATATATATATAGAGAGAGAGAGAGAGGGGGGGAGCGCTCTGATAAATTAGGTAAGCCTATTTTTTCGTCATTATGTGGTTTATTATCAGAATCCTTTATCAAGTAATATTTCTAAACATAATATTATTCAAATGGCTTGATTTTTCTTCCGCAACAAGCATCACTATATAAAATATTTAAATTATAATATTGAATATGTCTTTCGTGTTATCTAATCATTTATAGGTCGTTATCTGGAAGATGATTGGGTAGTTTATCATCGACAAAATAAACTTTATAAAGATGTTCTCTTTCACAGAAATACAAGTCAAAGAAAACTAGAAGATGAAATCAAGTAGTCCATGGACACAGTTAATAATCATGTCAGTACCAAAATTCAGAAAGCGCCTTAAGCTATATAAAGTTATCAGTCTGGATATTTGTTTTCTGTCACTGTGTCCGGAGGCTGATGCTGGACTAATTAGCGAGCCCCAATATTCCGTTCCTGTCCGGATATCTGATCAACCGTCATTTTATTGCACTTATTTGCTTTAGATAGGTCCTTGGGTGAGTGAGTGCTTTTTAGCTCCAGTCACACCTGTGCATATGGCCCGTGGTCGATTCCCAAAGGAAACATCCCACAAATCCAGCTATCACCGAGATTAGATAAGTGCTAGAATACCGAACATCCCGTGCTTTACTAGAAATGGTGTTCAGTGTGAACGCAGACATCACTACAACGGGATAATTATACGTCAGTCATATGGACTGAGAACACAATCAACACTGTCTCCTTGACACACCTGAATACACATCCTATATCGACGGGAGCTTTTATATCCAGACTGGTGTTTATTATCAGACAATTATCTGTATCAATACAGATTTATATCACAAGCAAGATAAACAAAAAGATTTGCCTTTCAAACGCTAGCCATAAACAAACAGATAAATGTTGATTAAATACGAAACTGATAAATGTTGATCAAATACGAAACTGATAAATGTTGATCAAATACGAAACTGATAAATGTTGATCAAATACGAAACTCATAAATGTTTATTAAATACGAAACTTATAAATATTGATCAAATACGAAACCGATAAAAGTTGATCAAATACGAAACTGATAAATGTTGATCAAATAAGAAACTGATAAATGTTGACTAAATACGAAACTGATAATGTTGATCAAATACGAAACTGATAAATGTTGATCAAATACAAAACTGATAAATGTTGAACAAATACGAAACTGATCAATATTTATCAACTACGAAACCGATAAATGTTGATCAAGTACGAAACTGATAAAAGTTGATCAAATACGAAACTGATAAATGTTGATCAAATACGAAACTGATAAATGTTGATCAAATGCGAATCTGATAAATGTTGATCAAATACGAAACTGATAAAAGTTGAACAAATACGAAACTGATAAATGTTGATCGAATACGAAACTGATAAAGTTGATCAAATACGAAACTGATCAATATTGATCAACTACGAAACCGATAAATGTTGATCAAGTACGAAACTGAAAAAAGTTGATCAAATACGAAACTGATAAATGTTGATCAAATACGAATCTGATAAATGTTGATCAAATACGAAATTGATAAAAGTTGATCAAATACGAAACTGATAAATGTTGATCGAATACGAAACTGATAAAGTTGATCAAATACGAAACTGATAAATGTTGATCAAATACGACCCAATAAATGTTGATCAAATGCGAATCTGATAAATGTTGATCAAAAACGTGATTTGTTTAATTCGGTTGATAGTTTCACGATCGGAACAATAGGGATACCTAGTCATCTTTACTAGATATCTACGTAACATATTAACTCATCGATAATAAAATGTGGCACAGGGTTATCTACATAATGGCAGATATTAACGCCTACTTGGACAATAGTATTCCAATAAACTTCTGTCCTTTTTATTCAGTAATGATGTCATCAGCTTGTACCTGAAGATCACTCGTCGTTGGAGACTCTTACTCAGGATAGATCACTTGACATAGAGCTAAGCGCACAAATAGAGGTCGTTGTTTCGATGCCTGATGTTTAATGTTTTGCAGTTCGGGTGATTTGTGCAGTGCGTTTTCGTAAAATTAAATTCACCGATTTAGAAAAAATTCTGTATTAGAAACAAATCCTTTATAATCATAGAGTACCTCATTCTTTGTTAGAAGAACAAATTTGTAATCGTATAGTACCTCATTCTTTGTTAAAAGAAAATGTTTTTAATCATATAGTACCTCGTTCTATGCTAAAAGAACAAAGTTTTAGTACTTCATTCTACGTTAGAAGAACAAATTTATCATCGTGAATATCACAGTCTTACCTAACAACAGTCATACAACGTGTAAACAGCCGGTGTGGATATAGTCGATTTAAACAAAATAAACTTGTCATATAGAAGACAAGAAAGTTTTACTGCAACATACCAAATTATTATTGCATAAAATGACGTCAGCTTGTATTCTCTTCGTGCATTTCACAGAATGAGAGACATTATACAAACAGAAATCGACTGATTCTCGTCAGGTGGCCGGCCACTCGACTGTTTAATAACGACGGTCTAGTCATACTGTTTTTATGTTTCTATATTACGAGTTCATTTAGTCTGTTATTCGTAAAGTATGAGGATATTCAATAAATATTCATAGCTAATTGAACCTTCACCAGTAGTATACTAGAAACGTTATTTTACAGTATTTGCAGGAAACCTACAAATTACTTGATCATACACCCACGCACACACAAACAGACAAACATACACATAGATACATACACGCACACACAAACAAACATAAATACACACAAACACATACATACAGACATACAGACAAACAGACACACACACACACACACACAAACACACAATAATATCATCCTGTTATTATCGGTGTAACTCAGTATCTTTCTGATAACAAGTATATTAACCACTCTACTTGTATTTGTGGTAAATAGAATGTCCGATGCAGTATATGACAATCACCTTTCACAAACCCTCCTCTCCACCCCATCCCCACCCCCACAGTAGGGCTATAATATCCAACCCCAATAATACATAACATAATAGTTTCAGTTCATTTCAAATGAGCTTCGTTCAGGATTCTGTAAACGTTTTGTAAAATTCCGGATCCTAGTTGAGTACATATTCTAGAATAGACCAGAAGAATAATGGTACACTGGTAATAAACTTTCATCATATATATATATATATATATATATATATATATATATATATATCCGAATCTGCAGTGGTGGAATGCCCAAAAAAAAGTGTTCTTTAATCATATACCCACAGGCTAGTAATATTACATTATCGATCTCTTTACAGGTTCGAACTTAATTGAAATGTGTACCACAGAATTAAATTTTAAATCAAAACTCATATACACATATGTCTCTGCGTTACATCACTGATCCAGCACAAAACTAATGAAATTCTCTTAACAAGATAGCATTGTTATTGGTGAAGAATGAAGTACACGTTTTGGCTTGAGGCGAAATTCGGCTTTGAACGGGCTGCAGTGGTTTAATAAAGAAATATTAATACAGTATATTTAGATAATTAGATAATTAGATTTCAACTCAGAAAGACTTGTGAGTTTGGTGTAACAATTCCTTGGTGATTATTGTTAAGTAGAGATTTGAACGTATATCAGTTGGTAGATAGGGAAGAGTTATCTCCACTATTTTCTTTCTTGCCCAATAACGGAGCCGTTATTTCTGTCTGCAATTCAAAACTACACATAATAATAATAATAATAATAATAATAATAATAATAATAATAATAATGTACGTTTAATAAAGCGCCCTTGCCAGCAGGAGCCATTCAAAGGCGCTGTACAAATAATATGTAATATAATAATACCCCAAATAATGTCTGTAAAAACCCTGTAATGATTTAAAAGATAATAATTATTTATCTGTGAAAGCGACCTTAAATAGGTGTGTTTTTAGAAGAGACTTAAAATTTCCAAGAGACGACGCATTTCTAATATTTGCCGGCAACCTATTCTACGAAGTGAGGGCTGTAACATTAAACGCACAATCACCATATGACTTGAGCCGAGACACTGGCACCTGCAATAATATCTGACTGGATGATCTGAGTTTTCGGGATGACTTTCTAATGGAAACCAGTTCACACAGGTATTCTGGCGCCATATCATTAATAGATTTATAAAAAGTATTATTGAAATCTTGAAATGGATGCGCTGTCAAACACGTAGCCATGTAGCTTTTGAAGAATTCGGGTGATATAATCATATTTTCTAGTATTTGTCACTATTCTGAATTCGCTGAAGGCGATTAATGTTATAATCAGATATGCCGTATTACAGGGAGTTACAATAGTCTATACGAGATGTAACAAAGGCATGGACTACAGTTACAAGTGTTTCTTGCGTCAAGAATGCTTTTAAACAGTGGATGTTCTTAAGATGGTAGTAGGCAGCTCGGCATACTGATGTGACATGTTCATGCATGTTAATACATTGGTCAAAAATAACCCCTAGATTTTTTACTGACCCATTAGGGGTAATCGAAGATGCACCTATCTGTAATGGTGGTGTCTTTAGGGATTTAATACAATGTGGTGATGCCAAATATAAAATATTTGTTTTAGTATCATTTAGTTTTAGAAGATTTTGAGTCATCCATAGCCGAATATCGGCAATACAATGTTCTAAATTCTTTAAGGAAGAGGAGAAATTTAACTCAGTGTCAGGATCCAGTTTTATATACAGCTAACTCGCTCCAAACTTGCTGCAAACTCGCTGATCCGGAATATGTGAGCTGCTCACGGGTGACCTGTTTCACCAAAATGTGACGTCATATCCTGATTATTGTCATCTGTTTCGAACGGGGAAGGCGCGAAATATATGTCAACAATGAGCCAGACGATGTTTTTCCTGTCTCTATAAAGTTGTTGATCAAGTAACGACTTAACTCCTTATCACGACCCAAGATTCCATAAATCCTGATTTATCTATCAAAGTTAAGGTTCTGGCGTATTACCGTAGATCTCAAATTCTGGAAGTTTTGATGTAGTTGTATGTTCCATTTATGTGGATGTATACGCATGACTAGATGTATGACTAGACGTATGACTAGATGTATGACTAGATGTATGACTAGATGTATGACTAGACGTATGACTAGACGTATGACTAGATATATGACTAGACGTATGACTAGACGTATGACTAGATGTATGACTAGATGTATGACTAGATGTATGACTAGATGTATGACTAGATGTATGACTAGATGTATTGCTAGATGTATGACTAGATGTTTGTGTAATTATTATAATCAAATGAAGAATCATGTATATTTTGTGTACCCATAACGACCCAGGTGGATACAGATGATCACTACAAAGGTAGTGAGATAGTGCAATACAATGTCATTCACGTTGGAATTTGCGACCGGGTCTCGACCATTCTTTATAGTGAATGGCTTCCCGTGAGGAGATTCGAATCTCGACTGACGGCCACTGATACTTCGGCGAAGGTATTGTCATAATGCGATATATCGAGATAAATACCTCCTCACTTCGGGTGATAGTTTTAAAGATAAATCACGTTGATGTTCTCTTTTATCGGATTAGTGACAAAGCGCGTGTCTCGTCATAACGGAAGCTACCAGGCTGGTGTATTGCATGTAGGAATGCGTGCGTGCGTGCGTGGGTCCCTCCGTGTGTGTGCGTGCGTGCGGGCTGGCGCCCGCGCGGGCGAGAGGGAATAAAAGGTAGATAGCTGTTCCTCTTCATTATACACAAAACTAAACTAAATACAAATTTGCTAACTATAAAACGTGGATATGTTCGTGCGTGCGTGCGTGCGTGCGTCTAGCGTGCGTGCATCTATCTATCTATCTATCTATCTATCTATCTCTTTAACTCTCTCGCTTTTTTACTTCTTCTTAACTAATTCTCCTATTTGGAACCTGTTTGTTTTGGATAAAAACGGGGAATTGTTTCATATTTCAAAAAGGTTTTCTCCATATATTAATCTGATTTATTGGCGTCAGTGAACTCAGGCCAGTACAGACATTATTCGCCAATGATTCTGCAGTTCCATTTCCTAGACAGTATTAGCGGAAGCCGGAAGGAAATTCAACAACTAGAAAGCACCACCTAGCGTGCGAATTCGATCGCGACCATCATTGGTACGGTAAGCTTTTTGTCATTTCCGACAACCAAAATCGATATTTGCATTAAATGAGCATTAATTTGAAATCTATAGTGGTTTAAAGATTAATATATTCCTAAAATATTGCAGCAAAGTGCATGTTTCTGGTTCATTAAAAATTGACATAAAAGGTTTGTCTGTTGTACAAAATATATTCGAACTCTCTCTATATATATATTGTGTGTGTGTGTGTGTGTGTGTGTGTGTGTGTGTGTGTGTGTGTGTGTGTGTGTGTGTGTGTGTGTGTTGTGTGTGTTGTCAGTCAGTCACTCAGTCAGTCAGTCAGTCAGCACCAGTCATACCACCAGTAGCATCAACATCTTGTTGTTTCTATAATAGTGTGTCTATAATGGTGGTAAATGTATAGTTATTAAAATAGGATTATTAATACTGGTAATATAGTAATAGTGAAGATCACCAGAATTAGTAGTAGCAGTAGACGTCGTAGTAGTAGAAGTAGCAGTAGTAGTCGTAGTAGTAGTAGTAGTAGTAGTAGTAACAGTAGTAGTAGTAGTAGTAGTAATAGTAGAAGTAATAGTAGTCGTAATAGCAGCAGCAACAGTAGCAGTATCAATAGAAACAGTAGTAGTAATAAAAGATTACAGGGACTTCCTCCTCTTTGTTACCGTAGTTAACTGTACTTAGTACCCGGCACAGATCAAGCAACACGCAAGAGGGTATAATATCACGATGGACGTCGTTACCGCTTCTGGGGAGCTAAATTTATCGATCGTACGCATGACCGTCGTGTTTCTTGTTCTAGGCTTGTCGATATTCTACAAATAAGTAAAGTGATCCAGATGTGAGCAATGAACCAATTAAAAAAATCGGAACAACTACGGTTCTATGTGATTTATTGTCAACCACGGTTTTAGTTTAACGAGCTCAGCTAGGTAGAATGATAACGATTCACACGTGCACGCATCCGAGCGTTTTTGTCAATATATATTCTGTGTGGATTCTAGAACATTTAGAACCGGCGTTCAGTGTTGATTCTAAGTATACGCCGCAGTTCGAATATATTTTTCAATTCGTCATCATTGATCCAGACTGCGGTTAATATTTCACCTATATTAGGGTAGTCATAAATCATCTTTCTTTCATAAGCTATGTCTTGGCTAAGGTTGTCGCTGTCTTCATATTATCATCCACACGGATAGAGATACGTCCGGATAGACAAGTAAACCTTTCGGCTATGTCTCTCCTGTAGCACAATTAGAGGTTTGGCCCTCAGTTGTATATCTGTAAGTCTGGGTTCAAATCTCAGCGTTCGCTCCTCTCATTAACCTAATTTCTCAAAGGATTCGCTCTTAGACGATATCTCCAAGGTGTGACCAGCTCTAAGACTAACACAAAATAAATCACTCGTTCCTTCCTACCATTTCATGTTTGTGTAAACAGATCATTGTAGTCAGATATTGGCTTCTACCTGAATATTTCCTATATAACGTTTCAGGTTATAGATCAAGTGGACTTCATTAACATGTACTCAGAGAGCACCAGGTATGTCACATCGATCAGGCAACAATACTGAACAGCATTTACGAAGGAGTGTACTTAATATAGGATATCTAAAGTTGATTAGCATAAAAGTAACATTATATTTCTCTCTCTCTCTCTCTCTCTCTCTCTCTCTCTCTATCTATCTATCTATCTATCTATCTATCTATCTACCTATCTATCTATCTCTATCATGTATGTTTATTATATATATATATATATATATATATATATATATATATATATATATATATATATATATATATATATATATATATATTTACCTCTCCACGTCTGGTAGAACAGAGATGGCATATTTCTCTAACCAGAACACTGTTATATAAAAGATAACGGTTGAATTGGGTGTAATTTTACTAGAGAACATAATACGAACAGCATTGTAAACCATGCATCATGAAATAACATCGGCTGCGACCTGAATTTGATATCAGACTTCCATCGAATATAAACATTGGTTAGCTGCATATCATATTTAAGACAACCGATATCACCCCTATCTTTCTGTGAGTGTGTGTGTGTGCGGGGGGGGGTGCGTGCGTGTGCATGCATGCGTGTGTGTGTGTGCGTGCATGTGCATGCGTGCGTGGGTGTGTATGTGTGTGTATTAGGGAAGAGAACAATCAATCATGACAACGAGTTTTTCAAATCCAATATAATGGGAAAAAATTATACATATCTATATTTGGACGGTCAATCAACTTGCATAATAGGAGACAATAAAATGGTTTAGCTTTACATGTCCCGATCATGAACTCACTGAATCGTGCGAGAATTGTGGAATATCATCATTCGAATGAATAAAAGATGTCAAATGAAAAGTTAATAGAGCAT